>OENT01000254.1:30164-76300 GCA_900239685.1 Rotaria macrura | reverse complement strand
AGTCAAAAATTAGGTGTTGTGCGGACTATAACTCGGGCTAGATATATGCAAACAACGTCAAAATTTGAGGGCATACGTAAAAAAACGTGCTCTATCGAATGAGCCTATTAAATTAGAAACTTGGGGGGTCGCGACCCCCCCTTAATTTACGAGTAAATTAAATTACCAATCATTTATATTTATTTTAAATATAAATATTTTCGTTGCATAATTTATGTTTAAAATAAATATAAATTATTGAAAATTTCTAATTATTTAAAATTATCAGAAAAATGACACCCCTACATAAGACCTTTCTAATTTTTTTCTCGGAAGTAGGTAATTCCCTCTTGAATAACAGAAAATTGACCGTTGTTGATTCTAAGACTTTGTCGAACTCTTAAGGACCTTTAAAAACTCATTTTCAGTTAAAACATATCTCAAAGTAATTGTACTCGATACTTATTTGATGAAGAGAAAGATCATTTTCATCTATTCACCAAGAGCTCCTGCTGTAGTATATAGCACATCAGCATTTACGTACAAAGTAGATACATTTATGTTAGTTTCGACAAGGGATTGATAAAAGTATTCAACTCTGTTTATTAGAAACTTTAGCTATGTAAAACTAATCGATTAACATGGACTCTACTATAAGGGCTACTGTAAAAACTAGAAGATGAACCGTTGCCATTGGCTTTCTTGACATTCCTCGTGAGACTCGAGTGGTCATATAGTTCGAGATTTCTATATAGTTATGCATAGTTCTGTCGAGTAATGAGTAAATATCAAGATTTTTAAAGGGTCCTTCCTCTCTGTAATATTCACTTACATGTTTTCTTTAGTTGGCTGAAAGTCTTTGGTAATCCACCAAGTCTCTCATATTCGACTATTCAAAAACTCGACGACCCTTCAACTACGAACACAGATGATACTTCATTTTTATTCGGTGTCGCATACTGTTACATAGTCGTCGCGGTTGATCATACAGGTGAAAGCGATCAATCGAATTCAGTAGAAATTTATCTTCGTGCTCCTGCACCAATAGACTTCATTGCCGTCTACGCTAATCACCTAGTTAAATCTATCACCTTGCAGTGGACCCCATTGAAGAACGGTAAAGGCTATATCATAAAGCGAGCTACAGGTTCATCCAGCGCCACGTTCTCTACCATAAAAACCATAAATGATCCTTCAGTCGCCAAAATCGAAGACATTTCATTCAAATCCGGTACCAAATATTATTACAGCATAACTTCCATTGATGGAGCTGGCGAAAGTAATCAATCAGATCCCGTTAGTGTTATTTGTTCCTGGGCTCCAGTGCCCACAGATTTGACTGTTTCTTATTCCAAACAAATCGGTGGCTCTATCACTATACAGTGGAAAGGCGTATCGGTTAGTAAAGGCTACATTGTAAAACGAACAATAAATTCACCGAGAGGTAAATTTTCCATCGTCAAGATGTTGGATGATCCTTTAATTACAAATGCCGACGATTTTTCATTCATTTTCGGTGCAAATAATTATTACACTGTGGCTTCCCTTGATGAAGCTGGAGAAAGCAATCAGCCAGACCCAGTTGGCATCGTTGTCCGTTCTCCGCCACCCACCGATATCATGGCATCATTTGAAAGTCAGGACATCAACTTTGTTTCACTGCGATGGAACCCGGTCCTTAAAAGTGAAGGGTATATTGTTCAACGAGCGACCAACTCGCCAGATGGTTCATTCTCGACTATGGGAAGATTGAATGATCCTTCAAACACGAAATTCGAAGACACTTCAGTCGTATTCGGTGCAACCTATACGTATGTAATAATCTCACTCGATCAAGCTGGCGAAAGTGGTCATTCCACTGCTGTTACTGTCCAATGCTCTCGCTCTCCTCCACCGAAAAGATTCGAAACTATCATTCCGAAAGATACTAGTAGTACAATTATATTGACCTGGGCTCTTGTTTCAAATTGTGTTGGATACAAGATTTATCGAATAACAGCTGATGATGCTTCGATAACTTCGGCTCTTGGTACATTTCTTGATAGTTCTGTACAAGAGAATCAAGACTCGCCTGATTTTAATCGGACATCTGAACTAACCAATGTGTCTCCAAAAAAAAAGAAGTTTCAAGTCCCTTCGTCAGCTGTTGCCAAAATGCATGAGAAATCGAGGATGCAGCATACAGAAGCAAGAGACTTCACTCATCTATCCACATCAAAAAGTCGACCAGTATCTGAAACCATAACTCAGTCCAATAAATCTCCCATCAGTGAATACCAGAACACTCTGAACAATAAATATTCAAAATTTCTAATAGCCACCATCACGGATTCAACCATTAGTACATACACGGACTCGAGGGCACCGAATGGTATCCCATTTGATTATACAATTGCATCAGTGGATGCTGTCGGTGTTAGCTCTTACTCAAAATCGGTACGCGGAAAAGCATTGCTGCCCTCACCTACCAATCTGTGCGCTAAAGCGGTGTATGGACACAATACTATTGCATTGTCTTGGACTGGCGTTGCAGCAGCGACAGGTTATCGTGTTGAGCGCAAGGATACTACAGGCCATTCAATAACGATTGGACGGCTTCCTAATGCATCCATCACTACATTTCAGTACAAAGAACCTGACGATTCTAGCATGCCATACACTTATGCAATTTTCGCCACTGATGACAAAACTGAAAGTATGGCATCCAACTACGCTCAAGTCTCCATCATGTCTGACGACGATCAGAAAGACGATTCCGGCTCGATCGATATCCGATTCGGTAATCTACTCACGGAGAAGGCAAGCAATGGAGCTCTTGTGCTTTTGAAAGACGTCTGTGTAGGAGTGTTCAGCTACATAGAGGGACAGGGAAAACCAGCGCTTTCAGAGGATGATAGATGTTTTGACAAGTAAATTTCAGTTTTTGGTCCACGGAATCATTTTTCATTTGCTCAAGCTTTAAGAGATGTAGGCTTTTAGTTTCTAGGGCGCTGGGATATGGTTTTCTAGACCCACGGAGTTTTAACGTTTTGGTGCACAAGATTCAAGTTTTCGGGTCATGCTGTTTTGTGTTTAGAACTAGAAATGCCGAGTTTCGATTCAAAGTTAACGTGAGATTCTGAAATCCATCTAACGTTTTTTCTATGATAATCCGGATTTAAGCATGTATAATAGATGAATACAAACGTTTGAGGATGATTCTGCCTTGACATTCTGGCGCATCGTCATGAATATAGCATGAACTTTCATGTCCATATGTATTCGTCACCTTTTTTGTCCCATTTTCATTTGGTGGACATTCTGTTAACAGATTTGACTATCACAGCTAATCAAAGGATAAAATTAGAAATAATCTTTTTAGGTTGATGCCATTGTGGTTTGTTCAACGTCCGATACCCTTATGAAACGCGTACTGAATGCATCTGGTGTAGATGCCAAGGATGTGGATAAGCGAGTTTGTATGTCAACACCAGCTGGTTGGTTGCCATGTAAAAGAATAATTTTCAGTCCATGGAAGTCAGATTCGTTCAATGGGTTCGAGATAGAAAATTCTATTCGACATTTTGTTCAAACAAGCTTACAGGAAGCTGTACTTGCAAAGTGCAGCACAATAGCTTTTCCAGCAGTCGGTAAGCCAACAGCTACGAACCTGGACAAGAAGTCTATTGCAATCCTCAATCATTTTTCGACTTTTTATACTTTCCTTTAAGCAAAGTACTTTTCAAATAAGCCCCTGAATCGACTTCCTCTCCAGTGAAAAACAGGCATCGTTGTTGTGAGGTTTGAAACAAGCTAAAATGTGATACTCTCTATCGTGTAAGAAGTAAATCAGGGAACATTTTCGGTAGACCTCTTCCAGCGTACGAGAAGTACCTTTTCTACCAAATATTATACCACCTAAAAGTCGAAATCGGATTCACTCTACAATGAGACTTATTACAGACCAGATGAGCGACACATTTTCACAGATCTCTATATAGTCTTTCGAATTATTTCATCAAAAAGAAAAACGTCAGCTAGGGTCATATTCTCTGATATCGATATATGTCTTACAGGGGGACTTGTTCCTCCAGTTCTTTTCAGATTTTGCAGGATTCATCCCGAGCCTGCTCAATAGAAAAATCGAGGGACTGGGCCCATTCGAAAAACTGAGAATAAACAATTGACAACGTATGCCTTTGTCGTGATAAAACAATGAACACTATATCTACGCAATTGTTACCGTGCCTTTATAGTACCAGGATACTGTTCACTTCTTTCTGAGAGTTCCAACGACGGATAAGAGATTTTGCTTGAACATGACACCCAAAGCTAAGTATCAAGACCCAATTGTTTCGATCAAAAGAATGAGCCAATCGACTGTGTATACCCAAACAAATTTTGAGTGAAGAATATTGAACTTTTAGAAACCAGTAGGTTTGAGGCAACAATAAAAAAAGTAATCCAAACCCCCGCATGAATCACACACGGATATTCAATGCAAAACTTTACTTATAAGAAAAACAAATTAATCGTCAATCATCAACGCCCTCATCTTTACGTTCTTGATGTTTGAATCCGTGGTTTACTAGAGAGATATTCTTCTGAATTCAGCATCAGTTCTCATGGAATTAAGTGAACAAATTATCTGATTCAACGTTTATCCTTTCTACGATCATGTTTCTAGCATGGTGTTATTGTTTGACGATAAGATTCAAAAGTTGCAAATATTAGTGAAGTGATGTTTGGATTAGCTAGAGTGTCCGAAACTTAGACAAAAAGTGCTGAGAGTGAATTCGATTGTATTTAGGGGTTACACTCTGCCGATGTGATGATGAGATCAGTATTAAGTTAGATACTTACCTTTGAAATAATAGGACTACCAAGATGATATAAACTCATTTTCACATTTTTTTCAATATATTGCACTTTTCTGATAATTTGGAACTTAATGGCACATTTTTAGAGCCCAGTTTTCTATCACTTGTCCGTAGAATAGTCCATAGAAAAGACCTGAAAATCCAAGGGGGAAACGGCGGATTTTTGTGATTGCTAATCCCACAGCAATCCCAAAAGCCCCCAGCAATGTCCTCTCGTAAATGAAGGAATTTCGAGCTGAAATGTTTATCATATGTAGTTCTTGTGGTTCTTAGAATATTCTAAAAGTTTCAGCGTAAACGGATGTTTTCTCCTGAAGATAGCGTGATCGCAAGAAATTCTCATATTTCACAGCACGGTCAGAAAATCTTTTTTTCTTGAAAGTTGATTATCTTAAAAAGGAAACATTCGTTTACATTTGAACTTTTAGGATATTTTAAGTACCACGAGGTCTACATATGATAAAAATTTCAGCGCGAAATTCCTTCATTTACGAGAGGACATTGGTGGTGGCTTTTGGGATTGCTTTGGGATTGGCAATCACAAAAATCCGCCGTTTCCCCCTTGTGAAAATCTCTCGATGGGTATTTCTAATCGTGGTACACAGTGATTCACAGAGAAATTAAACCTGTTCAACTTTTCTTTTCATCTGGAGAAGATTATTTAAACTAAGTATGTCGAAGTCTATGAAAATGTAGTCACTCACATGGTTTATAATAGAATTTAGAATAACGAGAACTCGACTTAAGATCTAATCTACCAAGTTCATTTTATAGGTTGTGGTGGATTCAATCGCAATGTTAAAACAGTGGCCGCGGCAATGGTATCAGAAGCTAAACAGCAAATTCAGTTGGACACATCAAGCAAAAAACGTATTTCATTCGTCATAGAAACTGATAAAAAAGCCATTTTTGATATATTCAGTCAATATGTAAAACCAAATGAATGTTTTACTGAGCTCTTAGCATGTACTGATGTATTGATTCCCGACTGGCAAATTATTGGTGGTAAATATCCATTGCGGATAGATGTTTCTACATCATCTGAGGAATATCGCACTATATTATGTGACTTTCAACGCACAATGCCAGCAGCTAAAACTAAGGGCAGAATTCGTATCGAAAGAATTCAGAACGATCGGTTATATCGTCAATATCAAATAGAGAAACAACACTTCTACGATATATTGCAGCAAGATACTGAACAGACTTTGTACCATGGGTGTCGCAACGATGATGAAAAGCTTCAGTCTATCATCGAGCATGGCTTCGATCGTAGCAGAGCTGGCGAAGTTCATGGTAAGATATGTCATTCGACGTGACATGTGACTTTACTTACTATTAGAAACTATTTTCCTTTGTCAGGTACAGTTTACGGTCGTGGTGTTTACTTCTCAGCCAAAGCAAGTGAGAGCCAGGGGTACACCACAGCTCATTCGAAGACCAGTGAGTGCACTATGTTTGTTTGCTCTGTTTTGGTCGGAAAATCTACTTGCGGCAATTCGAGTATGCAAGTGTGTCCAAATGGATATCATTCAACGACTAATGGCTCTTCCATCTATGTTGTATATCGCGATGCACAAGTTTACGCAAAATATCTTATTCATTACAAATAATATTCGAACCTATTCATAAGAACTTTTTTCTAACTTGTCTCGACACAAATGTGTTATTCTTTTACGTATTTTCAAGCATAACGATACTCTGCAACACATTGATCCAGTTGCTATTTTTAATAGCAAATAAAGATCATGTTCACAAACATGCTCATTGAAACTTTGAGTCTAGCATTTTCTATCTATTGCGAATTATGAAGAATATATTGAACGAAAATCTTTCTGAATTTTGCACATCGTCTATGAATAGCTTCTTAGAATATGTCGATAGATGAAGCGAACATTTCTCTTATATATCTATCGAATAATCTTATATTCTCCTTTAAAAATATAAAAATCATCAACCTGGCATAGTTTTTAAAATTTTGATTTTTTAAAACTAGTCAACAAGAAATCTTTCGGATTGAGCTTATACTGGATAAAAAAAGTCAATATGTATTTCAATCGAGCTAACAAAGAGTTTTTCTATGTCTGCACAATGTGGCGTTGAACTCAAAATTGAACACGTTCTCGTTTCATGGTCATCATACGGTTAAATTGGTGGGGTCTGCAATAACTGAACCGATTCATGTGAACTGTTGAATGTGTGAATATGAAAGCGTACTGTTTACCCCACATGTTTCAGTTTTACTGAGTTTTATATAACGTTCCTATAAGATTTACCAAACTTAACATTATATGACGATCATTTCAAACCTTTAAGTAAAGGCTCATGAACGTGTGCGTTCAAAATTGATCTAAAACACTTTTCTAGTCTATTTGGATTTTGTATCTATAAAAAATTAGTAGCTTAATGTGGATTTCGAAGTCTTTCAGTTCTATTTAATAATGTTTTCAAATCAAGAAAGTATTAAGATAACAAATTTTTGCATAGGAGCGATATCTTTATTGAAGAAAATCAGGGAAAACACGAGAAAGTTATTTTTTAATATCAGCTCCGATGAATTAGTTGGTTTTTGAAAGACTTCTTTCTGAGTTCTTAGAAATAGCACTTATCAAATGTTAGAGAATAAAAAAATAGTGGTTGCTATTGAAAGCACTAATAGTTATATGAGTTGTACATTGCAAATTTTCATGGAACTGTACTAACTAATCTTTTCTCAGAAAAATTCACTTACTTCAATATATAATTTTAATCTGATCGATGTTGTACTATTGAGTTCTGTCATCGAACCGACCTAGTTTTTTTCGGTATTATGTCAGTTGAATCAAGATTTTCAACTCCTCGGTACAACCCTTTTCGAAAAACGTTAATCCGTTTCAAGTTTGATCAATACTCACACCCCTTTATAGTATAAAAGACAGAATCGATTGAAATATGGATTGAATTGAAACACTTTCGAAACGTTAACACGTCCGATTTTAAATTGTTCAGATGAGAACCACGAAATATTTCTTTTTGGCACTAAAATCTTATTACTTACGCAAATTCTACCAATTCCAACGTTTATTCTATAACTCCACAGAGAAAAAATTCTAAATAATAATTTTATGATACATGTTGAAGTTAAATAATAGCAATGGCACATATCAATTCTTTTTCCAATCTTAGCATTGAACTATTGTTTTTGGTTTTGGATATGATCAAATATGAATATCTATAAGCCCACTCTTCAAGCTATTTATTTTAAAACTCACAAACTATCGTTCCGTAATAGTTGTGTACAACTCTGCTTCTCGTAAATCTAAGTATTCTTAACTCAACGTTCACATTCATTCGATAACGTTTTCTGTTTCAAACATGTCTGAAGAATCATTCCGTTCATTTACGTTTGGTGACCATTTGTAAAGTGAAGTTGATGGTAGAGTCGACTGGAGCCGCTTGTGCAAAATTTGGACTATATTGTTCAATATTACGACTCGGTGCAGGTATTGAAGGCCGAACAGTATCATTGAAATTAGTGAAGGTAAAATTTTCTGCCAGTTTATGTAAAGTCATCGATGGGATAGATTCCCTTGAAAATGAGCCACTAGGAAGAGTATCATTGTCATCAAGGAAAATTCGACTGCCACCAGCTATAGCATTTACTTTCTCTAAGCGATCTTTTTTTTGTTGAAGTTGTTGTCGCTTAGCACGAACAAACGTATCCTCTGCCACACATGCATCGGCAAAGCCAGGTTGTCTTATTGAAATCTATCTCAAACGTTCTCGTATACCATCACAAGTGTCAAAGACGCATCTTGCTCGCAGAGACAAAGCTGCATAGTCGATGAAGCGTTTTATTAACAAGTTTCAATACGTATAAATACTAACTATCATATCTTGTGCTGCTTGGTTTTCATTTGAAATGACATCAAAAACTGATTTATCATCATTGTCGTCATCAATCATTTTAGAGAAACAAGTCGACTCATTTGTTATGCTAAGTTTACGCTTTTCAGTATACTCATTGAACTGATTGATCTTACATTATACATGTACTAATTTTTTTTTGTTAATGCCTTGTTTATTGTAACACTCGGAAGTGCTTACAGATGGGGGCAGAGAACACGAAAAGGAGAAATAGAAATAGAATAGAACAAGAATAGAACAAGAATAGAACAAGAATGAGCAAGAGGGATGAGATAAGTTTTGAAACAGAAAGGGATTACTGGTACATAAAAACGGGAAAAAAGGAAGAAAAAAGAAAAGAGAGATACATCAGTGCACACAATACAACGAACATTGTTTTAGGTATAAAGTTAGGGAGGAAAAGACTACGCTATCACCTACTCCTGTAGGCCTCCGTTTTCACATCAACAGCGCATGCTCAGGTGAGTGTTGGGGGGGGGGAGATTAATGCGGAAGCTTACGTTATTTCTCTATTTGGCTGAAGGTATGGAGTCCTTCCCGTTACACTTTCTATTATCATCAATGAAATCGAGCCACCCAATGAGTGAGGATTGATGTTTCTTCTTAAGGCCCTTAACTCTTCTCAGTGAGAAGTAGTGCCCAATACAGTCCGCCTGACGTTTCTTGAAGCTATCCCAAAAGAAAATATCTTCCAGGAATAGAGACCGTCCTAAGTCGCTTGTATAGAGGTTCTTTAATCGTTTTGTTACAAAACGTACTACATAGTCATCTAGTGGGTCTTCTTTCGTTACTGATTTTAGATCAGTAGCGCTTACAAAGTATGCTCGGTGAACCAGGCGAATGCCTACTCTAAATTTTTTCCTTAATGATTCTTGTTGAGACTGTGGAAGAAGGGGAAAGAATGGAAATACCCAGGCAAAATGTGGGAAGGTATAAGCGAAGAAACATTTACGGAGAACTGCTAAAGATAGTGTTCTGCCACTACGTAACCATTTTAGTTTGTTTAGTGATGTTTGTATACTCTGTAGACTTCTATTAACAGTTGGTTTTAATGACAGTTTACTGGTCCAGGTAAAGCCCAGATACTTGAACGACTCAACCAATTCAACCTTCTGTCCTAACATGTATATATTTGCGGAAGGTTTCTTGACTTGTGAGTAGAAAATCTGTGCTACTGTTTTCGCAGCATTTATAGGTTGCTTCCACCTTACCGAGTATTGGGCAATTTGTTCGCATACTTTGGTACCTTCTTTTTCTAGATATTTGACTAGTTCTGAATAAGATTTTTGCAATGGGGCTCTTATGAGCACACTTAGATCATCTGCAAAAAGATGCCCTGAGTGAGCCCCGAAGCAGAGATTAAGGTCGCTGTGAAAAACAGCGAAGAGGAAGGGGCTCAGGCTGCTTCCTTGGGGAAGTCCGACTTGGATGTTAAATAGATCTGACTTATTTTGTCCGTAGGATATATATGCGGATCGATTTAGCAGCCAACTTTTGATTATCTTTAAAAGATTTAATGGTATGCCCAGTCTATATAATTTTACTACTAGCCCAATGTGCCAGACCTTATCGTAAACTTTTTCATAGTCCACATATATGGCTAAGGTAGGAGCGTTTGCTGCGAGATTGTTCTTGACTTCCTGATATATTGAGAGGACTCTGGTTGGGAGCAGACATTTATTTCTGAACCCAGATTGTTCATCCGGAACCAGTTTATTTCTTTCCGCCCAACTCCTTGTCCTATCAAGCAACACCTTTTCGTATAGTTTCGAGTGTGTCGCTAATAATGAGATTGGTCTAGTTTGTTTACACTCCGGTGTACCAGCCTTTAGCTTGTTTAACGCTATAATCTTGGCCACTTTCCAGAAATCCGGAAACTTACATTCCTTCAGCCATCCATTAAAACAGATCACTAGACATTCAACATAGCAAGGCGGGAGTAGTTTAATTATATGGTTTGATATTTGGTCGTACCCTGCTGATCGCTTTCCTTTCATTTTCTTAATAATTTTTGTGATTTCAAGGACTGATGTTGCTTCTAATTCCAAACCACTAGTTGCTGAGAGTCTAGTCTCAATCTCTTGAGCTTCATTAAGTATTTGCCGATCGTGTGTCAAATCGGTATTGATCTGTGGGGCTACGGCTTGTTCTTGGTAGTACTTATAAAGTTCATCTGTGATCTCTTGCTTATCCGTCAGTGTCTTGGTGCCTACCGCTAACTTAGAAAAAGGAAGTGATTTAGCTTTGTAGATTTTAGAAAGGTGGGGCCAGAACGTGTTGCTTTGTTTATCGTTGCCTACTTGTATGGATGACAGGAAACTATTCCATCTCTCTGGTTTGTACTTATAGATTTCTTTTCTTACATCTCTAGTCATCGTCCTTAGCTGGGTTCTCAGATTTTCATCACCTAGCCCTACTTCCTGTCTATTTCTGTAGTACCTGTTACGTATTCGTCTAAGTTCTTTTAACTGGTCCACAATGACCGACGGCAGTGATGGGCGGTACTTCTTCTTTCATTTCCATTGTGTCAGACGACTTTTCAAGGCTCCAAGGAACCGGATATAACTGCAATACCACACGTCATAGGACTGTTGCGCTAGTTCTCTCGACCAAAACTCACTAGCTAGCACAAGGACGGTTTGATAACATGTCCAATCTATGTGTGGTAAGAACCCACTTGCATTAAAACCTATGTTTTCGGACGATAAAACTACTGGCCAGTGGTCACTTGACCCAAAGAAGATCGTTTCACTTCTTGCTCTGCTCAGATTTGTAAACGTCAAGTCTATGTGTCTGTTCGATCTCTTCGAAGAGTGTGACGAACTAGGGATGAAAAGAAGNTTGTTCTCTTCGACCCATTTCATTAGCGTTGCACCGCGTTTATCGGTAAATTCGCTACCCCATTCAATAGACGTTGCATTGAAATCACCTGTGATGATAGTGTTTCTTCCTATATGGGGGGCTAAATCATTTAGGTTGCGCACTTGTTTGTGGGGCCAGTATATTCCTATAATTCTAGCATGTTCTGAGAGACCTTCCACATCCACGATTACCGTATTTTCTATTTCTATATCAATACGAGTTGCTCTTAAATGTTTACCTATCAATACTAAAACTCCACCACTGTGATTTGTACCTTTTTGGTAATAGGCATTGAAATGTGGAATTTTAATTTTGTCCCATAGCTCTCCAACTTCTGTTAGTACGTTTATTGGGCTGTCAACTTTAAAGATTAAATCCAATACTTCTAATGCTCGGGTACCCCATCCTTGGACATTGTATGTAAGCAAGTTTAGAGGGATAAAAAGCGGGCTATTTGGGCAAGGATTATTTTCCCAGGATGATAAAATACACTCAATTGTGGAGCTCGAATACCATTCCTCTAGCAAGGGAATTATCTGATATTGTAGCTTAGTCGGGAATCTCCAATTCTGGAGCTTATCTATAGCGAGTGTTAATGGTGAGAGAGAAGAAGTAGAAAGGAAGGAGGGTACAGGATGGAGAAAAGGAACGGCATTAACATTTAGACAATTAGAGGAGTTAAGCATTTTGTTCTAAATATTCATTTGACCGATCGTCGTCCACGTACTCATCACCACTGATGTTGTTATTATCCTTGGTTTTAGTTGTAGTTGCTGTTGTTGTAACTGGATGTGGTGATGAGGGAGATGTTGGGAAGCTGCCCTGCTGTGCAAGGAGTTTTTGTTCATATTCTTTAAGGTTAGTCATAACCTTATTAACTTTCTTTTTAAGTTTGTTTCGTTCAGGGTTGCTTTCTTGCATCCAACTGGCGAATAGGTGACACGTATCTATAATTGCCTTTATGCTATTACTATAGAGCATATAACTATTTTCTTGCGCTGTTATACGTAATTTCAACTCGTGGAAACTTTTTGCAACTCGTTCCATTGTTTCCGATAGGGATTTAACAGCTAAAGTTAAAACATTTACCTCCTTGAATATTTCAGGTATTTGAGCTTGAGATGTTGACCACGCTTTTTGTTTGCGTTCGTGATCTTGGACCTGATTCAATACTGTGAATTCTTCATTGTTCAATTGGAATGGTTGAGCTGTTTCTTCCGATATTTTCTTTCGAATAACACCCTGGTCTACTGCTTTATCCACTGCGGCTTTTAAATCATTTTTATAAATTTTGATGACTGGGCAGTTTGGGTTCAGTGATAAGTGGTTCATTCCACATTGAGCACATTTGATATCGGACGGTACACAATTGTGTTTGACACCGTTTAAGTACGGAACTAGGCATCTTCGACAGCATACAGGTGATTGACATTTATCCCTCATGTGCCCTACTTGCCAGCACGCAGTACAGTATGTCATTTGATACCCGGGGATGAATTGAGTGATAGGTAAATAATATTTTCCTATCGATAGGCGACCGAGTTCAAGTATGGTTTCGTATTGTTCGGAATCACGAACATTGAAACGAATATCATACGATGGTTGTTTACGATATATATAATTGATTGTCGAAAAGGATACTGCGGCTGGAATAGCTTTCATGATGTAGCTTCGAGCTACTTCACCACTTATGTCATTTGGTATATATCGAACCACCAATGTAAAACATTCTGGAAGGCTACGAGGTTTTGTAATTTCTATTTTAATGCCTTCGATTTCTTCAGGCCATGTGAGGTTGTATAAGGACAGAAATTCGCATTTGTTATTAACTGCGAATTTAAATCTTCTCTCTCCAGCTTGAGTACATAGTGTAAGCTCTTTCACCGGCACGTTGTTGGATTTAAAAAACTTTTTCATCATTATGGCTACTTGTGTACATGAAGTGATACTGTTACGATTCGTACCTGCATCTAAGGAGATGAAGAAACACGGAAGGTTGGTGTTAATTGCTCTTTTGAGCATGTTTAAACTAAAGGAGAATTTCGGTTGATCGGTAAGGTTCGTACTGTTTCGATGATTTTTTTGTTGTGGAGTTGATGGTTCAGAATTCCTTGGACGTTTCGATTTGTGCTGTTGATTACTTCTATTATTATCAAAGCTTTCGCTTGCTGGACGACGTGGAGTTGAGTTAGCCTCTGGAATAATTTCCGGTACATCCATCAGTGGACGTATTCCTGACAATACGTTAAGCTGATGATTCATTCGGGTAGGCTGAATGGACGGGATTGTAGGCGAATGAGGATTAAGTTGTGGTGAGTGTAAATTAGGAGGACATTATACTGGACGTGACGAAGTCGATGGGGGAAATATTCTTTGCTGTTCATGAGCTTGGCGGTTCCAATGATGAACGAGTGTGCAGCCAAGTTGATACCTTTCTTCATTAGTGAGACGATTAATAATGGCTGCTAAATCAGGTGGAAAAATCGGACTCGAGTCCATTGACTCAAAGTGTAGCGGGGGGGGGGGGCGGGGATGTGTGGATTTCTTACCTCTAAGAGAAGAAAGAGGAGGAAAGAAAAGAAAGAAGNCAACATGAAATGTCGATAACAATTTTAATAGCAAAATATCTCCATGACAAACATGTTCATCATTATGCAATAGTAGTGTCGATATCAAATAAAATTTTTCTTCGATGAGTACTTCAATTACATGCGAAAGTTGATCTAACTTTTCGCATATGAAGCGTTTCATTACTGTACGTGGTAGAAAAATCGGTAAATGCTTACCAAAACATGCCAGCATCGCATCATGAACTCAAGAATAATATTTTGCTGAATAAAATTCCTTATTGTACTTTTGTAAAATATCCTGAACGTTTTTGAAATTTGCAATGGAAGCTATTAATCGTACTAGTATACCGTCCATCGTTTGAGCTTCGGAAATGTTCTTTAATAATATTTTCTACATACTAACCAGCCAATTCTTAATATTTGGTTGGTCTTGCAGAAGAAGATTCTAAATCAGAAGGAAACTTTGATAACTATTCGCGAAATTCATTCAAGTTTGTTTGTACGTCGGTCCTAGATTTTGGAAATGTTTCTTTAACACGATCTGAATATAAACAACTAAACGATGTATAACTGCATCTATACCAAGGCAATGCCCTGTAATACACAAGGCAGGATACATGCTGAAAAATACTTTTTCACGTTTACAAGCATCCTCCAGTGAAACATTTTCCTCAGTAATACGATTAAGAACAGCAATAAAGTCTAATTTCAGATGCAGGACGTCAGGTCGATTCATCAACAACTGCTGTATCAACATATCATGGTTGGAAGAAAGATTAGACTTTGTTATAGCGTCCATTGTTCGTATGCCTCTCGAATTGACTTCATAGGTTATTATGAATGATTCAACCGTTGCAACATCCACATTAGCAGGAATGACACATAAAACAACGCTACCCTCTCGACTAGTAAATTTGCGAATCAAATTTTTTGTTTGTTTATGAATATTTTACTTTTAATGGGCAATGGGATTACGTGCGATCCCAGGCAAGTCAATCACGGTCAAATTTCGCACATCAGGATTGTCCACTTGTAGTTCTATTAAATATTGAATAACGCTTAAAATGTCATCGGCTGATTTCTTTGTTTCTTCTTCGATGTATTTTAGTATACTATAATAGTTTTTTTCATGAAGTTCAACCTTCGTATTGTCATTCAAATGATATAATCGTCGTACATTAGATTTATGTAATCCTAACACTAATAGACATCTGGTGACTATACCAGAACCCGTTGAAAGCTCTACTAATGATAATGATTTTAGTAACGTAGATTTACCACTGGATTGATCACCAACGACAACCACATTCGGAAAAGTAATGCCATCATTGCTCCATGACAATACTGATCGAGCTTGATCAATTTTGTCCATCAGTGGAAAAAGCTTTTCATCTTAAGCATATACAAAAGAATCCATCGTCTTTCACTTCGAATGAAACACTGTAGGGAGAAAAAAGTGCATTACAACGACTACCCACGGGTAAACATGCTTGGAATAAAACACTGTAAGCCGTTTTTATTTTGCATCCTGATTTACTAGAACATTGGTATTGAGGTTTATGATAGTTCTCAGTGTCATACGCCGAGGCATTACTCACTGAGAAGCATGATAAGAGGTATGACGGTCAGTGCCAGTTATTGAGTAGAGTGTTCGTAAGCGAATTCTAACGGAACGGAACTCCATACGGTTAATTACACGACACACCTTCAGTACTATTGAAGAAATTTACAATCCTATGCGGATAAGTCATACTCGAATGCATGTCTGTAGATAGATAGATCCATAATTCTGGAGGACGACAGCACAGATAATTAATAGCAGTAAAAAACACGTTGTCCTTATACTGAGTGACATTCTATATTTGTACTTTTACTTTAATATTTTTCAAATTATGAACCTAATAAACTTCACGATTAATGTCTAGACGTTTATTAACATTTTCATGTCTTTAATCATTCAGTAGAAATATTAACAAATAAATATAGAGTGTGCCAAAAGAGTTCGTAAATATGTTCGTATTTGAGGTGAAAGAAGGAAAGAGAGAAAATCGACGCGCTTATACTATGTTGCATGAAAAGTGTGGAACCTCCATGTAGCTGCTATTGATGTGCAAAAATAGCAATGCGAAATTCACTCTCATATCACTCGAAGTTGAATTTGAACATTTTTAGGCCAAATTTCAGATCGTTATAAATGTAGTTTCGTTTTTAAAGCAAATACTTGATAAGTAACGCCTATGGTGTATATATTATTAACTGATCACGAAAGAAGTTTTTAAACTACTGGGTGGATCCATAGTTTTTCAATGTTTGATGTTTTTCATATATCTCAGTTCAGAAAGAAAGATGAAATCTTGAATTTAATTTTGGAATATATTCTATTTAATTTTCTACAAAAGCGTATAGATCTTAATTTAAGACCAGAAACTTGCGGGTTTTAACTGGTCAAATAGTGTACTTAAATGAATTACATCTATATCCTAAAGGATTTTTACTATGCTTGCTCTGACGTTTTGCTTTCATACACAGACGCTTAAGAAAATAATTTTAACCAATACGATCATATATCACAGCTCTTTCAGAATAACTTTGTTTGCGTTAGATTATCATTTGGTTGGATCTAATAAAAGTGGTCTGTTTGATATGCTACTATAGAAGCAGTCTTCCAATTAAATCGTTCTATCAAATGTTTTTGGAGTTTCCAGTAGCAAGAGAAGTCCTTTTTCTTTAAAATACTGGAACAGTAAATTCGATTCGGATAGACATCACATTTTTCAGAGTTTATTTCCGGAAATAGATCATTGATCGAGAAAATTTGGTAGTTTTCAAAAGATTGCTTCGTACAAAATTCTGTCTGATAGAAAGAGCCAATGTTAAATAAGGAATCCATCAGAACTTTGAACAATGTTTTTGCAGTCAGTTATTTCTAATAGCAAAATATTCGGCCGTACAGAAGATATAATATATTAAAAAACGGGTGGAATATAGATGCAATTCGTATAAGTACACTATTCAGCCCATACACATCTACAGTTCTCTTGTTTTAAATTAAGATAAACACACTTTTGTAGAAGATTCAATAGCACATCTTGCAAAATTAAATTCAAGATTTCATCTTATTTCTGCACTAAGATATATGAAAAACATCAAATGCGACCAAAGCTTTTGGCTCACCCTATATGTAGAAAAGATCGTT
Source organism: Rotaria macrura (assembly GCA_900239685.1). NCBI lineage: Eukaryota > Metazoa > Rotifera > Eurotatoria > Philodinida > Philodinidae > Rotaria > Rotaria macrura. The sequence goes on along the minus strand of OENT01000254.1, from coordinate 58,928 downwards.
CATGGTGATAGTCTTTTGAATTTTTTCCATTAGAAAATATTGTATGTGTACTGTTTTGAACAAATGTTGATGTGCTCGCTGGTGTAACCGCTTTTCAATAATACTTTCGACTTATCCATAGTAAAGAAACTGTTAGCAAGCACAATCCTTCCTCCAATTGACATAGTCCTGACTATGCTGCGATTGAAAAAATACCCTTTGACAATCCTTGTTTGCATAGTCAGGTAAGGGGTCAACGCTTTCCGAGATCGCTTAAGTTTTCTCAGCAAAATTTTACTGCAGATTACTATAGTACAGTGATCTTTGATAACAAGGTTTTGGCAATTAATTTTTTTGTTGATTGCTAAAAGGTAAAGATCACGTTCGATCACAAGTTAGCTAGATTTGTATTGATAGGGAACAAAATTAAGCGTAGCAGCATAAGATCATAGAAAAAGACGACTTATGGCATGAACTACTTAACACTGTACTGAATATGTGTAATAATATATCCATCACAGAAAATAATCAATGTCAAAGCGAATTATCATCAGCAAATATTTAACATGGTACGATACGAATGATTCTAATAGCCTCTTCTCTTAGAATGGACTTGATAGACAAACGAAAGACGAAGAACCTCTATGCATGTGTTTCTCGGCGTTTTTTCATGATTTCTAAGAAAAACTACACCAATGCTTTGATTATTCATTAGAACTGAAAGTATTAGCAAAATAAATTTCATCCCAGAAAAAAAGAATACATTGAAAGGAATGGTAAACTTTCCGTTCCGAAATGTCTGGGTGTGCATTAGTGGTGGCATTTTTTCTTTAGCTTTCCAAGTAAGGTCAAGTAAATTTACTTTACTTTATCCGATAAAGAATAAGGTAAATACCCTTTACTTTGCTTTTTTAAAGTAAAACAAAATTCCATCCATCGAATTCACTTGTTGATCCATATCCAGAAACCCGATTAAATTTGGCCAATTGATCGGATTGATTCACCTGGTATACTCGTCAGTATAGATACATATATACAGATTTTTCTGACTTGTTCTCCTATAACAGCTCAAATCTATCTTTGATAATTAATAGACTCTATTTTTTCCCTTCTACGAAATAATACTTAACAATAACATTTGCATACTTTACTCGTAGTAAGAGAAAAACGTTTCAATGAATTTGCATTACTATAAAAACAGGCAATTTTATTTTAAGATTGCGGAAGTGATAAATCATGATTGCTTTAACAATGTGATTGATGGGCCATCTTAGATTTGAATAATCGCTATTTTTTAAATAAAAATTATGAATAAAAACCAACACTTCAGTAATTAAATCGCGATAAAATCACCGATTTTTATGACATGGGTATTTTCTTCATCTGGGCACACAATAGTCTCATAGCATGAATCTTACAGCAGATCATCAAACTAATAATAGGCGAGAAAATACATTTTTAACTAGAGGTCATTGCACATCAACAACGGATAAAAGTATATGTACGATTTTACTGCTGCTTTTGCGTAGCATAAGAGGGTAAATGGGGTGTATCCGTGTAGACTGTGGAGGTCGATGTGAATCTGAATGTCCGGATTTACATTTACTAACACCCATGCCCTCCCGTGTAACTATCTATAATTGATGAACATCTCATGAATAAATTGAATTTGAAACACAATTTCATTTATATAAATTTACTTAAAATTTTCAAGTTATTTCGTGATTTAGATCGAGCTCTTGATGAATTGCAATATAATTTAAATGAATAATAAATTATAATATGAATTAGTGATCCACATCATAACGTTTTTTTTTGTGAAACTAATGCAAAATATTTTAATCATTATTTTTATTTCGATATATTTCATGTTAACGAATTCTTTATCAATCATAAAATCAACGTTTGATAAGCTTGCTCGTCAAAGAAATAATCTATTGAGTGTGACTGATAGAATGATCGATTCACCATAGTATCTCAGTTTTTTGATAGATATTTTTTTCTAGATATTTTTATTTGTAATCTTAACTCTTTCTGTTTATTTTATGATCTTACTGGATCAGAATAAGTAACACGTTACTTTCTTTTCATTAGAAACACCCCTATTCATAACAAATTCAATTGAGTAAAGTAAATGGTCGAAATTGATAGAGCATTTTCAACAAGGTCCATCATAAATAAAAACATGCGTATTCCATTTTCAATCGAATACAGGATTATACGAATTATCGAGAGTCATTAAAAAAAAGCAATCGAAAAGGATAAGAATTTATAACAAGTTCATTCTTGGCTAAATCAGAAATTCATGTAAATGAGCTTTTCAAGCGAAATAATTATGTGAAATGAGTACATCATTCAAAATAACAAGTTGATCATCAGTGAACTTTTGTCGATGTTCGTGCCATGAATCGTGATGGGTGCGGCGAAATTCAGATAGACATTTTTTTATCGATTTCTGGAAACAAACAATTTTCTTGACAAGACATAACAATGGCTAAGAAAGTACACTTACTTGTATCATATCTGGATCATGTGAATGTTCACAGATAAGCATTAATACGTTTGGTAAATATGTTGGAATCTCGTATGGGTTTGAGAGAACGATAGCACAGAGACCCAATACACCTAAAGCAGTAAGTCTCTTGGAAATGTTTTAAGATAAAAGTCATTGTATGAAAGATCAATAAGGAATTCTTCTAATTTCAGCTGTTCAAAGTTTGTGAGTTGAATAAAAGTGAAAAGAGAAACTGCTATGAATTAACAATTGACAAGACGAATGTTTATCTATCAAACTATTTTCAAACTATTGGCATTATCGACACAACAAATAAGTACATGTACTGACCAGCATGTCTTTTGACAATATCTTTCGTCGATGTCACTTTCTTGTTATTAATTTTCGTAAAATAAATGGTCTTGCTCATTAGTCGGAAATATTTCTTTTTAAATAAACAAATAACACATTTTTCTTCGAAAAAGAAAAACAACATATTACCCTACCAGATCTTTATCAGTTACTTGAAAGTAACCGCATTGATAGAGACCTGACAAAGTTGTCGATGCGATTATTCGCACTTCCAATTGCTCATCAGATAGCGATTTAAGCATAAGATCATGTATTCGGTTAGCATAAGGACGAGCATTGAATAAATTACAAAAAGTCATAGTTTGAATGAATTCAATAGCTACTTGACGCGCATGCCACGAGGGACTTGCACAAATCTGTACGTCGAGACATATGATTTATTATAATCATTGATCTTTTTGAAATACATACGTGTTCCAATTCTTGAATGAGTGATTCTAAAAAATGCACATGTAAATAAGCCATACCAACATACAATCGACTGATCGTTAAATCCATACTGACGATTTCATCATGAGCCACAATACTTTTAATTTTGCAGAGCTTAGTAAATAATGAAAGCGATCAATCGATAGAAGACAAAATATTAATGAATTTACATATGGGAAAATACGAATAATTGTATTTTTAATCGGCTGTGGACAAAAGGAGAAAATTTTCGAATGTATTTGAATGACTAGATTGCATCATCAGAAGAAAAAGCAAATACAAGACACATTGATTTGCAGCAAATAAAAAATTTCTACCTGTATCCATGAAATCGAATGCTTGACGAACTTCAGAATCGATTTCAACAACTTGGTCAGATATATTAGCTAGAAAAGATATTTGAAAAAAAACAAATTTTGCAACGATCAACACAAATGTCAGAGAGCTACCTAGTGGTGTTTTCTCATAAATTGCAATGGCTCGATCCAATCTTTCACATATTTCATCGATGGTTTTATCAATACTGGGTTGACGTGCAGATTTTCCATGCAAGAACTCCAAATCGAAACTGAGCGATAGCGATAGAATACTGAAAAACAAAAAGTTTCTTGTCTTTGTTGAACATCAACAAATGAAATCAGAAGTATTTCTCACGTAGCCATACGAACTCGTACAGCTTCCAAAGGATGATCCAATAATTTCTTGACATGTTCAGTAATAGAATACCAGATGGACGGAATGCGCCATTGAAAAACTTTCAATTGTTGAATAAGATACCAACGAGATGTTTCATTCGATGTATTCATCATCGCCTGATTATTGATCAAAGTACAAAGAAATTAAATTGGGTGATACATGCGACGCGGATCTGTATTTTCCTTAAAAATTAGCCAGTTATTTAGTACGAGAAAAGCTATACAAAGCAGGCAAGAGAATGACTCACCATGGCATACTTAAAGCATGAACCCCAGTACATGTATGTATCGGAGTTGAGATTGATACAAACTTCATTGAGAAATGCTGTCAGATTTTTCCAGAGTTCATCCAGCTAAATTCAATATTTTCAACATTACATTTGTTAAATTGAAATTGATAAGAAACACTGCCTACCATCTCCAGTGTCCAATACTTAGAACCACGAATCATACCAGCCACAATTTCGGCGGCCATTTGATGGCGCCTCTTTTGTTTCTTTAGCGGCTCTTCGTGAATAAGCGCGTAAAGTTCCTTCATGAAGTTGTCAACAAATGCAAGACCGAAATTCCGAAAGATACCCTAGAATATGGTAACTTTGTCACTTATTTAATCCCAGAAGCGAGAAACAAAATCACTATTCTATTCTTTCTATATGAACCTTCTCAAAATCGTTTTCGCTTCGGCACAGTTCTCATCCGTATCTAATGTATTTACCTTAAACATCGTAAAACGAGTCGTATCAAACGTTGCCTCATCATCTTCGTCATCTTCATCATCCAATACCATGAATTGTGTTAAGCGTCTAATGAAATTCTGGTCTATGAATCGATCATATAAGATAGCTACTTGTGCCGGCATATTATTTCGTTCGTAACGTTCTCGTTTATTTATTGCATAATTGATCCTCTTCGGCCATGAATGGTAGCCATAAAATGGCTTGTCCAAGAAACAAGTTTGTTCCCAATCGAGCTGTTCATCTGGTGCAGTATAGTCATCGATTGTTAGCCACACATTGTCATCTCGATCCCCCGGATGATATTCGTCGTCGATGACAGTTGCAGACGATTGGCCGTTATTCTGAAGAATTTCGTCAAGAAATTTTTCTACAAAAATACGAGGAGGCTTTTGTAATCGACAAATCGCCGCAGTGATCTTAACGGCAATCTAAATCAAATGGAATAGAAAAATAGATTTTCATGTTGACGAATCAGCAAACCTTTCTTAATTCCATATTATCATGAACAAGAAGATCGATGCATGTTCGAATGCAAGAGTGCGAAATTGGTACATGTTTTTGAAAAAGAAGACACATCAATGACATGGTTGTCTCTTGTTGTTTCGACGTCCTGAATGTTTAAATGGAAATAATAAAAATTGTAACATTAAAGGAAAGATGACTTGCAATGTGTCGCCTATGATCAAGAAATTAAGTTTTTCCATGAGATTACTGTAGGATTGAATATTAGTTCGATTTTGTGCTTCATGTATTTGATTGCTCGTTTCCAGCACGTTCGGTTCTAATGAACGCCACAGAGCGATTGCTGCACGTTTCGATTCCTCGTTTGTATTCTGAATGATTTCTGTCGTTACGAACGACTCTTTGATTTTTTCACTAATCTGCTGTATCAAATCTTGGGTGCTAATTTTTTCAGTATGATTGGCACATGCTATCAATGGCCACAACTTTTCCATGTTTGCCCATGAAGTTTTGGTGGGCAAAAAAAATGAATCATCGCCAAGAAGAATGTACAGACAACCCTGAGAGAAAAAGAACAATCGTTAAATAAATAAAATCCAACCAAATATGAGATTCAACGAACCTTAACTTGATCATGATCAGCTTCACTTGTTGCATGCAATATGTCAACAATACGATCGACAATTAAATTGTACGAGAAAGCATAACGATCAAGAAGAGAAAACAACTCGCATTGTGCAGTGCATCGTACCTGACAAACAGAATTGAAATATTCAATTCTAGAAATTTTATTTCATCATTTGCAAACTCACTTCACTATACCGATGAATCGATAGATCGAACAGTCTGAATGCGATTTGTTTGTCGGTTTCTGTGAATGGTTCGAAATTGTTCAAAATGAATTCCTAAACACAAGAAATTCTTCTCACAAGTGACTTTCGAAAATTGAGACATCAAGCAAACTGGAAAAGAAAAAGACTAAATTTGAATCTAATTCGATGAATAAGTTTTCTTCTTTTTCATTCAAATTTTACGAAATACATAACAGTAAATGTATCGTTTTCTAGCATAATCAGTTCTTTCTAATTTAAAAACGAGAGAGATTCTAATAGAACAGAATCGGACATTTTGTGAAGTTGTCAAACAAAAGGCATTTATTTGTCACGATTTTCAAAATAGGAAGCTTTTCATGAAGAAAGTAGTTTTCATGTAAGAAATAAGTATTAGACAAATTTCGCATCAATACTTTGCTTTAACACTTTTTTCAACAAATTTTCATTGTGATTCAACTTGTTCCATTTATGATAGATATTTCTTTTCCTCTCATTCGAAATAAAACTCATTTTGAAGTTTTTGTAAGGAATACCTCGATCTGCAGTGCTATTCTTGGGATTGTAAAGAATCGAAGAGCTCGTCGTTCATCACAAATTTTATTCTTGAATAATTTTTTTTGAGAATTGAAATATGAGTAACATGCATCAATATTCTTTCTCCATGTACCATAGTAGATGGATGACAATGAGCAAATCTACATTTTAACAAATGCCTTTGTTAGGCGAATAGAAATTGATTGAAGTTTATCTATGCCTTAAGTGCTTCTTGTATTGACGAAACATCATCCGAATGATTTGCTACGAGTATATCTGGAACAAAAAAAATCGAACATTATTGTACTCATCTATCCATGAATGATTCACCGAGTAATTTTCCAATATCGATAAAAAGACGCATGCGCAAGTTTTCTCGAAATTCTGCAAACGATAAAAAACAACTATTATGTTAACTTTCGTTTCTCTTGTAACTAATATCATCTTACCTGGCTCTTTGGCATACATAGAAGTTTGAATTTGAAATTTCGAATTGTGAGAAACAGCCGATGACATACTTTAACAACAATAATATTTTCTTATGTTCAATGTTTGACTTACAGATCGGATACTTGTTCGCTTTGTATGGGTGGTATCATATGAAAATATCCAAGAGCAATTTGATGAACAAGTGTAAGTGATCTTAATCGTTCATGATTTGATAATTTCAGATTTTTCTCACTTAACAATGTTAACTCAGGATAGAGAAATGTATCGATAAATTCGCAAAAAAAATCAATTTCATCTGCATTTGGAATATGATATTGAACTTGAAGTTGATCGAAATTGACAGGTTGTCCCCATGCCTCAATAAATCAAATCGATGATCGTTCCTATTCATGAAATTGTAAACAGAAGAGTGTTCTTACGCGAATGGACAAAAACTTGAAGGATTCGTCGAAATTTTCAATTGATAGTCGATACTCGTTTGGATATACCTGAGAAAGTGATTTTAGTAAACGTCTGGCTGCATTAGCTATTATTTCATATGAATCTTTGTTAATAATACGAATACATCGATGAAAACTCCGCATAATCATTGATTTATAAATGACTAGATTATTACCATGAGCACCAACAAGATTTGAGAAAAGAGATAAATGCCAAATAAGTTCGAGATTATCTTTGCCATAGATGAATAGTTCAGTTGTGTCTATATTATTCATGATTTTTTCGATAGATTCACATGTTTTCGGTAGCAAACATTTGAGTGTTTCGACAGAGTTACCATCGACCATTGCTCGAACGAGAGCAGATACAAGACTCATGGCTTTGGGTGGAAAGAATGTTACAAAAAGAAATTTTGTTATTTTTTCTTGAACCAACTAAATAAAACACAAACATTTTACGTATATTTGTAAATACATTGAGATCGAGAGATGTTCTTAATTGAATCGGTCACTACTATGTAATCAGAGATGGCTTGAATATTTGACCAAGCTCATCCCAAGTTTAAATTTTATTGAAAAGAATTCCTTGAACAAGAATTGTTCTTTATTTGTTTGAAGAGCACATTCAGTCAGGCGTTCAACAATCCATGTGTAACACTATACCTTTTTTGAGTATCCTGGCCAATTACTGCTCGTAACTTTCTGATAGAAAAGAGTAGTACATCGATTCAATTGGTCTGTAGCGTCTGTGTGTTTTGATTGATCATAAACATTTTTCTTCGCTTTAGTTTTATACAAGGTTTTAAAATAATGGGCTATCACGTTGTCCAGAAAGTTCGTGCAACAACCCTCCTACTTCAAGCTTGAAACGTGTGGCTTCCACCATCGTGCAGAGCGTTTCTTTTTAGGATGTTACACCGATTTTGACCTAATTGCTTCATTGTCGTCTTGAGAAAAGGAACGAGTTTTCACTGCCAGATCTGCTCATATTTTAGATAGTGTATTTCGATCATTCTTCGAATCCACTGCTAAACGAGAACTCTGTTTCAGAACTCACGATGCATAGTTTTTTAGAGCTCATCAAGGGCACTAAGGTGCACTATTTCGGTTAGGATTTGGAGTGAGCTTAGATGGAAAAAGTGACTATTTGGATTTGAGGCACTGAGAAGCCGTTAAAATTTCACAAGTAAAATGCGTATTTTTCTTTGAAATCTTTGCATATCTCTTCGAAATTTCGCTCGATCACTCTGAAAATTCAATGGCAGAGTGAGTTATGGCTGCTCTTTCTTTTATATACGTAGTAGTCTCTGAATTTCAAAATTCTCTGATTCTTTGTGAAACCATTCACAGAGACCGTCTGAAAAATTCGAGGATTTTGAACGAAAATTTTTCTATTCTCTCCATCACAGATTTTAGCCTATATGAAATTGTACCTAACCTAAAGTTCTTATCTTCAGACCTCTCCTGGTTAATGAGATACAGGAGTACTAAGTCGCAGCAACCACCATTATAACTAAAATATAAGCACACCTGGTCGTGAAAACTCTTTTCTTTTCCCAAGAAGAAAATGAAGCAATTAGCTCAAAATCGGTGGACCACCCTAAAAATGAATGCTGTAGGCGATGTTGGAAACCATAGGTTTCACACTTTTAGTAGGAGGGTAGTTGCACGAACTTTTGGGACAATCTGATAACAACAAATATCTTGACCAACAAAATCTATAATACACTATACAGTGTCAAATTACTTCCATTTTAAAATAAATAAAAAAGCTTGTTAGCACAGCTCCACTAGGGCTGAAATGTGGAACTCGCATATCTATGGCTTCTTCATGCTAATAGGAAATACAGAAAATGTAATATGACAAACTGTTTTACATCGTCTTTCTCTTAAGGATGCCCTATTTTTCGTTTTCATTGTTGCTATTTGCTCGTTAGTTTCCATATTTCAATGTTTATTTTTCTTAATTTAACATTTTTCTTTTTACAAGCATAGAAATAAACGGTAAATAATGCTCTGATATATGACGATATTATAATTCTGGTTGCTATGTCTGTAATGGTGAGGGGAGGGAGGGGGTTTCCGTAACCTGGGGACTACGGCTGTGGTCCCTAGGGGCCATAGAAATTTCACTCTTAAACTTCTATTCACTATTTTCTTCGAAAATACATGTGAGTTCCACACAATATAGATGTAGTAGTTGCTAATAAAGATGCAGTTAATACAATAATTTCGAACATGCCATCAATTAAGATGACTGATTATAGTACTATTCCCTATTTAAAATACACATGCAGCTCATCATTGAATGATTAGAGTTTTTTGTTGTTACATGCATGATTGTGAATGGATTTGCTAGGGTTTTCTTCGTGATCTTGGTGATGATCAAAAACTTCAACCATATACTACATTGTTTTAAACTATAGATTTAAAATTTGATGTTTGCGCTCGTCATGCAAACATCTGTTTTAAATAAAGTGAGGATTAAAAAACGTGAAATCTGTCCCTCTCCTTATTGTGTCTCCTAGCATTGTGTGAGGAAAATTGTTGCGTCTACTTCTAGATTAAAGTCTTTCTACCGCCTTGTTTACATACTTGATAGATTTCGCTACTACATTGTTTAACAATGTTATTTATAATTAATTCAAGTTCTAATGCAATTTCTATATATTCTGTGTTAGCATCGTCAGTTACCAATACAGCATCAGACACATCTGCCGATAATAGTTCAATCATACGGAACACTTTGTTAAGAAATGCACTAATAAATTTTTCAAATTGTGCCGTCGATAAACATACTTGTTTTTCGATCTACACAAATAGAGATATGTGTTCTCTCTCTTTCTGTTAGAATTTAAATGATGTCTCACTTCAGTTAAATCAGTCCGAGTGTGTACTGCCGATGAACAATCTGTCCAGATGATAAGCGCGGAAACAGTATTCAGAAATTTCAATGTTAGCAATGTCTTATCGAAGTCATTTAAATCGATTCCGGTTAATACAGACATGAGTAATGGTAGTAAATATGTTTGCCCATGTGAATAAGAAGATGTTTGTTGAACTATTTGACGAACGAGATGCGTGAGACAATGTAGGATCGATGTAAAACGATGAGGTTCATCGAGATCGTCAATAGTTGAGAAGAATCTAGAGAATAATTCGAAATCCTGTTACTCAAATAAAAAATACCGAACAACAAAAAGTCTCTGACTTTTCAACCATTGGTGGTACAATTAAGTCTGGTCGAAGTATGGAAAGATATTGGCAGGCTTCTATGGCTTGTTGGTCATGTTCCGTATTGAATATAGAAACAAATGCATAGTCCTTAATACAATTAACAAAATCCGTGATATTTTGTTCAGTTAATCGATAGGATTCGTGTAGTTGAAACCACCAAAGAAGATGAGATTTACGTTCTCTGAAAAATTCTGATTAAATGAGATGTTCAACGTGCAAACGAGATCTGTACTCACAAGTGAACTCGATCGACAAAATGTTCAGAAAGACTTAAGACAAATTTGACAAGATCTTCTTGAAACTTTCCAGTATTTGACGGATGGTAGAAACTTTTGATTGCGATAAATAGATCGCATAAATATTGAAGACATGAGCTTTCATTACCCATCATTGCAACGATCCATTTTGCAATATTAGCAGAGTCATAACTATATTCTTGAGGAGCCATTTGCATTATCCCAACTGGCAACGAAAAGCCTCTGAGTATACGGGTAAAGATCTAGCAGATAAAAATCAAGCATGTTTTCAACAAGACATGTATGAAAGCATTTCAACACCTGTGGTAACCACGGTTCCCAATTGATATGACCAGTATTGTTCCATGCTACTGACGAAAAGATGTCGATCATAAACTAAATCGAATCATTCACACTAGAAAATATGATTAATAAAAATACTCACTAAATCCCATACGGTGTTATTGTAAATATTTTGCCAAATATCGAAAAATTCTGGTAGCCATAATCTAAAATAAAACAAGTGATAGATATTCCGAAGCATAAACGACGAATTCAAACTTGAATCCTTGATTATGTAAATCTGCAGATAGATTAACTGGCAAGAAATAAGCTAGTATTCCGATTGTATCGAAAAAGTTTGAATCTATTGGACACATTTGCGGACGAAACAGATCAAGAATTTCTTGAGTGGCTGTTTTCGAAAAGTATGGAGAGCAAGAACGCACGCACACCAGGACCGAGCACTCAAGTTCTCTAAAAAAATTAAGCAATGTGTGTCTCTCGTAACCAAATGTTCGAACTACAAACTTAGGCAATGTGACCAGTCCATGAATTTCATCATGGTTATCATGAATTAGTTTAGTCCATCGATAGAACACACGCCAGTCTATGATCAAATCATCTCTCGTAATTAAACGAGCCTTGCTACAAAAGAGATTTATTGAATCGTTTATCTATGCTATTGGGAAGAATTTTAAATACAAACCGTAAAAGTTCAGAAAGTACTGCACAGCATATTTTCACACTTGTATAATTCAAATCGGTAATAGAAAGGACCGACAGATAAAAGTTGATGAGTTTGAGATGATCGCTTTTGGTGAAATAGAATCCAAAGAGAGAAATGAACCGTTGCAATTTGTTCGACCAAAATGAAAATCCCGGTTGTAATTCATGCGATTGAATGCAACGCGATAAGTTTTCTCGAATTTCATCGAAAATATGTGAACCATGTCGTTTGATAGATTCATAAAATGGTAGATATCGATTGTAAATATTGGGTTTTTGCAGATTTTCATCATGCATCGTTTCGTAAAGATTTGCATCCCACTTGCTATCGATCACATGATCGTTAATTTCCATATCTGATTAGGAAAATAAGCAAACTGACTTTCGCGAAGACAAGCAACAAATTAATATTGTTCGAAGTAGACGCAGCGCAATTTATGTGGAGTAATAAATCAAATCGATTGCTCTTATCTATGTTTTCACTTTCTTGTTTTCATTCTCGAAGTGAAACAACCAATGGGAAGATATCGTCATTATGTCACAAAATAGCAGAAAGAAACATGCTGATTAGAAGTCGAAGCTGCCTGGTATCATAAGAACGAGAGGATCTAAAGCTGATCGCATGAAAGAAATAGATGATTCATAGTTAAAAAGCACTAGAATGTTAGACAGAAGAAACATCAAATTGAGATTCTGACGTAGATACGAATATTTTTTTTACCTGTTATCAAATTGGAATTTTCCAATCATAGATGACAAGGACTTCGAAGGATTCAGCTAATGAAGATGAACAATATAATTGTCTACGCGAATTTTGAGATCCGAAGAATAAAGATGCATAATTTATTGTTAATGAAAGAGTGCAACTTTTGCAAATCCTGCTGTATGCGGCGAGTGTTAAATACGAAGTTAGCTAGAGGACTTGATCTAGTGTGTCTTTATATGTTTCTCATTGAAAGTGACCACTTCTTAAGAAAACGTTAATTTTCTTGCCAAATGGCACCTGAATCTATCTATAAATCGTTGAGTCTGTTGCATGAAACGTTATGTGCAAAAATATATTTGGAAACATGATTAAGGTATGATCTTCACATGATGATGATTTTATTGGAATGCCTGAAATTATATGAAGGGCTTTCGAGAAAAAACCTGAATAAAGGAGCAAACAGTTTCTATTTGTTTTCGAATTAATCGAAATCGGATATTGATACAAGTGTTGGTTCTGTAACGGACGATCTTGAACTTTCAACCCCGTCAAAATAGACACATGATTCGAAAGGAAGTAAAATTATTTTTGCTTTTCTTCTAGAAGATAGAATATCATATTACATTCACCGTCATTTTGGGTCGATTGCAATTGTATTGTGTTATACGCACGTGTGGACTTTAAATGCAACATGCCAATCGGCTTATTTGTACTTTCTTCGGTAAAAAAAGCAGTAAAACTATTGAAATCGAATTCTGTCTAAGCCTTTTTTTTCCTTTCTTGCGATGTGATTCTGTTTTATGGTGATTATTTATTAGGCTTCTGTTGATGAAAACACACGTCAAAGTTTTGTTCAGATTGAACTAAAACAACTGTTTCCTTCGGCTTCTTCGCATCAATCCCCTATTCATGAGAATTTGAAATGTAAAGGGTGTTCGAGAACGATTTCACTTTCGGTCTACGACGGAAGAAGCAGTCGCACCCTAATCATGGTGCCTACTCACTGCTAATACCCTATCCAACACAACTTCGTGCGCAAAAGATGCAGATTTCACATGAATATTTTTAGTAGGATTAAATGGGTATAAGATATGAATACGACTGTGAATGTGTCTTCTATTGCACAACAGACAAGCTTTTCTATCATGGAAGTTTGTTGTCATTACTCAACAATGATATGATATTTTGAAGAAAAGAAAAGGTTTTTTTCATTCCCTAAGAAATTTCAATAGTATAGTAGCCTTTTTTATTCAGATTAGTTTCGAATCATGTCCGAATAGAAAGGTATATTGTACATGATCTTTTTAAAACTAAATTAAAGACTGTACCTTGAATAACAGATCTAAATAAAAACTTCTAGCTTTAATAGATGAGCAATTTTTCTTTCTCGATGAAGAAATACAAAATTCCAATCGATATTCTAAAGAAAAGAGAATGACCAACATTAGCACATGCTGTTCTTTTCAAATGATTCATTCAACTTTCATCACTCTTTTTTTCTTCTTTTCTGCGTCTAAGTGTCTCTTCTGAAAATATTTGCTGTATCAAAATAATATGCTATCTTACAGACACGCGCATGTGCTTGGTTTCATAGTCCATGTATAAAAATGATGGTGTAGGTGATTTTAGATGTGAACATCGACTGAGTACTCACATCCACCATGTATAAATCTTCACGTTTACACAATTAACTTTTTTAGAAATTTTTCATATAGTAATGTGGACAATAATACTTTTCCAAATTTTTGAATAAAATACTATTCCATTTATATTCTCCATAGTATAATATTCGACATGTGCTCAACGATTTGATTTACTTCATAGAATCACAAAACAGTTGCTTCCAAATTATAGAATTTTAATGTAGTCTTTCTATACAAAAAATATTTATAATAGATCGAGCATATCTTCCTATTTAAACATGTTTCTTTGAGCCTTCGATTTTTAGAAAGAATAACTTGAAGAATGAACAAGGAAATTCTAATTGTGTAATGATGTCCGATGGGATCATTTTCGATAGAGATACATGTGTGCATCTTGTGTTCTTTTAATGTGTAGTAAATGGATGGTCATGAATTAACGGTTTAGAAAAATTTTACATATTTATTGACCGAAAATTCAATTTGAATGGTGGCACACGATCCATCTTCATGATGATGATCGTTTTGATGACTGAACCGGTTAATATAGTGCATAAAAGGAACTTTTCGTTGAATCTCATGCTTATTTTTTTGTGATAAAATATTCTTAATAGGGGATATTTATTATGATAATGTTTTGAGAGGCAAACGTTAAACATTAGTGAAAGAAGATGATAAGAGTTTAGCAGAAATCCTGTTATGTTCAAATTAAAAATGGATGCCAAAGTCGAAGAATTTTTTAAAAATGGAAAAGCGATACCATTACTCAACAAAGAATCAGTACTTGATGATCTCAATGCGGGTGCTTAGTGGCAATAGTAAGGAAATCTCTCGATTTATATCAATGTGCTTCAATAAACTGTTAACAGTTTTCGAATTTTCTCTATCTTCAGAATCAATGCCTGCTGAATCAATCAAGGTTATTTACATTTCAACAGCTCTCTTATCTGTTGATCGGCTGTGTTTGCCTGAAAAATAAAGAAATTGTTTTAGTGATCTTGCGAGACGATGTTTCATTTTCAATTCATGGTCGAGTTCAACGCTATTGTAGCTTAAGACTGAACTTACTGATTCCTTGGAATTTCATTGAAGAAGTATAAAAGCTGGTGAATTTGCTAATGGAGTTAATATGTTTTCCTTATTGATTTAAACTGCTACGCACTTTATTAGATTTGAATCTTGTAATTAATCAATATTGAAAGACTGACGACAAGCAAAGTTATGAGCTTTGACCAGTTAATTAGCTAGAAGATATCTGTAATGCATTTATTTTTCTTTTATTAGAGGATATGTTTCAGTATTTCTGACTTTTGTACGACGATGCTTGACTTTTTCTTTACTATTACTAAAAAGCCTGTTTCTGTAAATGCATTGTTTTTTCTCGGGGAAGAAAAAATGATTTGTAAAAACCTTGACATATCTTTTGTGATTGAGCAAGAATTTTTTCTGAGCTACAAGTCACTCGTCAAGTACGTATGATTAAAGTTCTCGTTATCAAGTAGCAAAGAAAAGGTATCATGCGTCTCATCTAACGTTTTACAATATGTTAACCAAAGAATTGTTATCTCTACAACCAACAGAAATATTTTACTTAGACAAATCATCAAATGAAAATGAATAATGATGCTAAAGTTTCTCTAAACGATTTCAAATCTAAACTTTATTTTGTGTATGAAGAGCAAAGGTATGGGTGTCACGCCGTAATTCACATCTGCACTAACACTTTGCATACAGCCGTTATGCCAATATTTCCACTTCTCTCTTTTACTCATGTGACCATATACTTTCGATAAAAAATCATTCTATGCAAACAAAATAGAAGGCGATGACACTATCTTTTTCTCATCCTACACCACCTGGCAAACGAGTGGAACGAAACATGCCATAAAGTGAGGTAAGAATTGAGTGCTACAGCCAGTACAGGGCAAATTACTCGTGAAGTAAGAAATCATACTTTCTTCTTCTACATCTAGTGCAAGATGGGATATTTTTGTTGCGGCTAAAGTTAGAAAGAAATCTTACATTGGTCAACACAAAAATAGTACCAATGAGAGCCCAAATACTTTCAAGTATACTTTGACTTTCAGATAAGTAATTAACTAAAAAATAAAGCTAATTGTGACCCAGCGACGAATACAAAGAGATATATTTGTTCAGATATAAATTCGAAAACGATTTGTGTAATAGAATGTGCTTTTAATGTTATTTGGAGTTTTCTTGCAGTAAACTCAAGAAAAAATTCTTGAGGTAAAATTATAGTTGCATTGTAGCTTGTGAAGTTATTACGATCAAACTGGGTGTAGTAAGAATATCAACAGGGACGTGCACAAAATTTGTAATGAAAAAAAAAGAGAATTTCGCACTATCAATATCATTTTTTTACAGATGCTCAGATATTTTCGAACGGACAAGCAATTTCTTGAATAATTCCTCTGGTAATTTGCATTAATTTTCGAAAACTTCAACTTTTCATTGATATACAAAACGATCATGTTCTTATCTATCTATTTCAGCGATGTCTATAGATCATGTTGGTATTCGGACACTTAATTATCAAAAAGCAATTTCCTTCTACGATGCTATCCTATCGACGTTGGACTATAAAAAATTGATCGCAATCGAAAATAATAAAGCTGTTGGTTACGGTTATCGGTTTCCATCATTTTGGATAAGCCCAGCCTATAGTTCGAAATCAGCTGCATATCAATGTGGTGCTCACATCGCATTCGTTGCTAATTCTCGCATTCAAGTCGATTATTTCTACCGTACAGCATTGGCTAATGGTGCAACAGATAATGGACAACCAGGAATTCGTCCCCAATATCACCGGTTCTACTACGGTGCTTTTGTCGTCGATGCTGATGGTAATAACATTGAAGCTGTTAATAATTTTGATTGGAAATTCTTCATTCAGTCAAAAAATTTCGTTTTCCCCCCATGTCGTCGTTTTTTTGTGAAAACCGACGGTAACCGCCGGTTTTAAGTAAAACCGCCAATTAACTGTGGTTAACCAACGGTTGAAACTCAAACCAATGATTTACTGCGGTTAACCATCGGTTTCCTTGGGTCAGTTCTGATAGCTACAATTTTTGAAAAAGATTAATTCTAAACATATTCTTTATGTTGAGAGTATATCCGTTAATGCGAAAAGACTTAGTTTGAATTTTTCTTTTGTTATGCGCATGACGTTTAAAGTGAAGTGTTTATAAATATTGATTTCATCATATAGAAACAAAAACTAGTTTTTTCATTGATTGGCTAAGTTATACATCATTTATATAGCACTCTAACATATGTCGATTTTTATTTCTTTATGTTTCTTTTAATGTTCAAAATTTATTGTACTATGTTTAGATTCACAAGAAAAAGAGAAATGACACCAGAGAGGAAAAATAGTAACTTATTTAAATAGAGAACGATGCCAATCACACCTCCAAGTAATTTCTTTACTTTACTTTTTCATCTTCCCTCAGTGTTTAATACACACGGACGTGTTTTTGTCTTTCTTTCCGTCTAAAGTAAAAGAGGCGCCTTTTTCATGTGTGCCTGGATAGTATCATGATGTGCCTATACATTCTATTTTCATCGTCTTTGTACAATAAATAAATAAATAAATAAATAAATTTATAGATATAGATATATGTATCAGTAGGTTTACATTTTATTTATTGCCTTTCGATATTTTTTTCTCATTTATGCACAAAACACAATTCTGTTCCCGACGTGTAGTTAATCGACGTCAAAGACGTCTGAAAAAATTAGAAAAACAACAAAATTATTCCGATTGTTCAATTCAAAGTGATGATGAAGATTATCATGTTAATCAGCATGCATGCAATACAAATTCAATGACTTGCAACATCTTTTCAGCACTTGATGATGATTTCAATACATATGAAAATTATCATGACGATGAACGTGACAACACCAACAAATTAAATGATTTTCAATATAACGCTTTTGATTATTCACCACCACTATTCAATGGGTGTCGATTTTCCACAATTAAATCAGTTAAAATGTTGATAAATTTTTTTTCTCGAATTAATCTAGATAAGCTAAATACTATTAATCTAATGAAGTTGATAAAAACTATGTTACAAATTAAAAATGCATTACCTACATCATGGAAATCAATAATGAAATTACTCGGAAAAGTCAATTTTTCATCAGCAATATTTTTATGCTCGAAATGCTTTAACGAATGTGAAAAAACAAGATTCAATACAAAAACTTCCATGAATGATAATTGTTCTTTGTCTACAAGAACGCTAAAAACGAATGAGATCGTGGAAGTAGTAACTCTTGATATACGCACTCAAATAAAGTCTATTATTACTCGAAATATAAATTTATTAAACCAAAACGATAATTTATTTCCACCGTCTGATATAATTTCAGCTTCCTTTTACAGAACATCAAAGTCAAATACAAAGCGTAACACCATTACGATTATAATTCATACTGACGGTGCACCTTTAGTACGCTCAAGTAAACAATCCATATGGCCTTGCTTTACTTCAGTTGTTGAACTACCTCCTCCAGTAAGGGAGTACCAAACTAACATAATGGTTTTAGCTTTATGGTCGGCTAAAGTAAAGCCAAATGTCAATATATTTCTCGAAAGAACTATGCAAGTTATATAGAGAGTTAACTTGTTGCTTCTTGATAAACGAAGTCGCGCTCAAGTGTCATGACTCCAATTACCTATTGTTTTTTATTCATTTTAGAAGTAATATCGAGCAACTTATGGCTCATGGTACGTCGTTTTATATCAATAACATTCAATATACTATTGTTGTGCATACCCAGTTTTTTATCTCTGATCTGCCTGCAAAGGCATTATTCTTAAAAACGACGAGTTACAATGGTTATTATGCTTGTAATTATTGTTTAACAAAAGGTATATATCGCCTCAGTCAATGACTGAAAGTTGAGTCATTGAAATTCTAGTACTTAAAAATCTTGTACAATGTCTGTTTTTTTTTCTTATTAATATTGACGTTTATAGTATCTGAACCGTAGTGATACACGTAGTATTTTGTAAGAGCAGCTATAAGATCATCAGATGGAAGAAAGGTTTAAATTTTTACACTAATCGATATAATTAAATCGATAACTGCTACGAAGTATATGATAATTTTTTCAAAATTTAAAACTTTATTTTAATTTTAAGCTTGCAGTGAGAACTCTCACCATCGGCAAGAAATAATAAGAACAAAAAGGAGAAATTGTACATATAGATANATATAAAACAAAACAGAATAAATAGATTTAATTATATTACAAGATGAGTGTAATTGAATAAAAGAACTATATATTAGCGAACATGTAATTCGTTATTCAATCACGCTTGTCTTGTAACATAATTAAAGTGTTTGTGCTTTCTGTTTCACATCTATGTACATGTACAATTTCTCTTTTTATTCTGATTTGTTTCTAACAAGGATGAGAATGCTCATTGAAAGCTTGAAATAAAAATGAAGGTTTGAAGTTTGAAAGCATTCTCATTTATTTCGTAGCAATGGTCAACTTAATTATTTATTCAACACTTTCTACATCTTTCCCTGATGATTTTATGATTAATCACTATTTGTTTTTTCATCATAGGGTTTTGGAGTGGTTCGTCTGTGCTATATCCATATGAAAAAAATAATTTAGAATTACGTACAAATTCAGGATTTATTGCAGCAGCTAAATCAACTGAGGAAAAGTCAACTGAAAAAGGAGTAGAGAATGTAGACGATGTGAAGGGTTTATCATGTTTATTAAAAATTATTTCATATCCATAACAAGTTGTGCTGGATTATATGCACTTGGTGTGTTTAGGACATGTACCGACTTTAATGAAAAGATGGTGCCAATTAAATAAAAAAGATTATGTAATGAAAATGAACAAAGTGAAGAAACATCATCATCATGTGATGATGTTGATGATTATGAAACCGATGATGATAATGACTCAGCAGAGACAATGATAGGTATAACAAGTTCATGAACCTCAGCAGCACGATTAAAGTCAACATCACTTAATAAAGTTCAACCGCAGCTATCCAAACAATTCTCGTCATATGTTTCTAAAACAACATCTCATGAAGCACCTTCTAAAAGATTGTGTGGTTAACAACTTTTTCCTTCAAACAGTGATGGAAATCAAGAAATAATGGTATTATTAAAATCATCAATATTAACAAACAAAGATTTAGCGAAAGGTATGAAACTATCATTACTTGATATAAAACAATTGTTTGTGACGGTGGAGAAGTTGGATGCCAAACTCAACTTAATATTTGAAAATCAAACAAAAATACAGCAAGCATTGGCAAAACGAAAAGCAAGTGAAAATTTTCAAAGTTTTCAGGAAACATAGGAATATGGTTTCACGTTTTAGATAAATGTAGCCCTGTTTGGTAGGGATTTCGACGTAGAAGAAAAATCGCAGATTGATGAATTATTTCAAAAGTCGCTAGTAATTAGTTTTTCATGTTAAACGGCTTCCTTTTATCTTTCTTCATTTTTAGAATTACCAAAAGGATGATGGAACAAATATCGATTTATTACAATTATACGGCGTTCGAACACAAATAGGACGTTTCGTTGTTTTGGTGATGGATCATGTGTTTACAAAACATGAAATGTGCACCATTACAACAAGTCAATTGATAAAAGATGAACGTTATAACACAATTAGGGGTACAAGGATAATCAAATTGATAAGTTTGATTATTTTAATGCTTATTTTTTAGAAGCTGTAAGATCAAGATTCAAATTAAACGCGGAAGAAATGAACATAGAATGGCCAACAATTCATGAAAGCATACTTCAAAAACGACGCAATGAAACTAAAAGGAGAAATGGTAATACTAGTACCGTCAACAGCAGCCATGTAGCATGATAATCAACAAACAAGAGTGGAAATGTTGAAAATGATATATTAAGTCATTTTCAAAATTGTTTTGGTGCGATAGTTTTCTGTATTTTAATATGTTTGTGCTTGCTACACAAATTTTTTTGTGATGCGTCTTTTTCGAATGTTGTATCATGTATATAATAATTGATCAATAGAACGAAAAATAAATAAATGATAACTGACAAACAGTATTCATTAATAGATAATCGAAGCCTAGTTTTTTCAATACGGTTACGAAAAAGAACCATCGGTCAACTCTGATTTACCGGTGGTTGACCGTAGTTAACCGCAGTTAACCGTAAATTTCCCGGTTGACCGCAGTATACCGAATGGTTAACCTCCTGGTTGACTGAATAGTTAACCGTGGTTAACTGTCGGTTTTTTACCGGTTCGAGCGACATGGGCCCGTTTTCATAGCTTTCATCGCTGCCATATTTGCAATATTCCTTTGGCGATGATTTCATTTTTAATAGTCACTCAATTCGTAAAAATATTTTATTTTCAGTTTCTTTCTATACTTCATTGGATATGGGGATTGGTGTTAATGCGTTTGCGTCTTTTCCTTTCTACACCTACACCACAATCCCGTGTTTTAGAAAAAGGAGACGCATAATATGCTTGTTCAAAATTGAGTGAACCCACATGAATAAAAAATAATAAATGTCGTTAATACGGAGGACGAGATCTGAGTACCACAGTCTTCTATCTGACTCTTTAAAAATTAATACAATCCAGCCCAACGTTGTTCGATCATCTCCATAAACTTTTCAGTAGGAAGCAATCGCTCGTTCGAATACTCGAGCACAAAGTTCAACCCCACGTAGAAATCAAACATTTCAGGATCAGAATATCCCAAGAAATATGCCGCAAATGGTGTGAATCTGGCAGTCAGCATGGTTGTCTTTGACGAATTTCATACCCATACCAACACCCACACTCACATCCTCACATCCACACCTGCCAATGGTTATCTAAAGTCAACAACACTGTTTACTACATTCGATATTACAGATTTATGCCTAATTTTACCATAAGAACAATCGTTGAATATTCATGCAGAGTTTCTCATTTATTGAGGTTATAGTAACGTGAAAGGCATTCCACTTCACGATATTCGAAAATTAGCTCCTATTGTGATGCAAGAAAATGTTTTCGTTTATGAAAAACAATTTGAAAAATAAATTATTGGTGGTGCAATTGAATTGAGTTCATGGGAAATCGAATTTACGGCAAATTCGGTAACGAACCAATTCGGTACAGTGAAATATTCATAAAGAGTATTTGATACGGGTATAGCGGTAAAAGTGATGTAGTGGCTTACCCTAGTCGAACATCATGTAAGCAAGATTTTGGCCAAGATCTTGGGTACAGATAAGTGAACAGATCTTGAAAATTTAGGTACAAGATAATACGATTATCTTGCACCAAGATCTTATTACAGATCTTGGGTACAGCTGTGTAAGATCTTGGTTACAGATATGTAAGATCTTGGGCACAGATATGTAAGATCTTAGGTACGAATCCATAATATCTAGGATACGTACGAAGATAAAACGTGTTGCATGTATCGTGATTGGCGACATTATATACGTCACATTCTGAAAACGTGGTTCGAATCAATCGTACAGCGCATTTTTTATTTTTTCTTTAAGAACGTATTATTATATGTTTTTTTTTGAATTTATTTATTCTCCCAAACAATTCAAGCAAGTCAGATCTTGGGACTTGACTAGCATTGCGTCGGATGGATCTCCATGAGACCACTTCAGGGCAATCCTCTCGCAATAATCGATCGAGATCAGCATGTTCTCGAATAATTAATAATCGAGAAATAGTATTGAAAAAAGTATTTTGAAAATGTATGTTTTCTACGGTCAATCATGTTGTTTATATACGACTGCATATGCATAACAAAACGGTGAATGACTACCAGTCAGCATCTAAATATACGAATGATGCCGCTTTATGTTTTATCCAAGATCTTGCGAGAAGATAATAGCAACCGAGATCTTGTCCATGATCTTGCCAAGATCTTAGGTACAGATATATCTGATACAACCAAGATATATACGCACAAATTATCTTTTCAAGATCTTGATAAGATCTTGCTTACCCGTCCCAAGATTTCAAGATCTTGCTTACAAGATGTTCGACTAGGGTAGTGATATAAGCAGCATAGTGGTATAACGGTTTGGCGGCACAGTAGTATAGCGGTTTGGTGGCATAGTGCTATAGCGGTATATAGCTGCGTAGGTGTAGAAGCGATATAAGTGCAGCAGTCACCCAATATGTGAGTGCAATCATATCCTAAGCCACAGTCAACGCTAAAAAGTCGAGGAAATTCGTTGTTGCGTATCGTTAGGTCCAAGGGGAACCGAAGATAGAGGTGGTTGTGTTCACCGGGACGAGGATTGGTCGAAACTGTGCGCTCTCACGCTAAGACGCTGAAATAGTAACTGAGTGGTGCAGGGAAAGTTCTTTAAAAACATTGCTTCTTTTTATGAATACCGTTATATCTTGTATACAGCTATGCAGGATATGCCGGGTATGCCACTATACCACTATACTAGAGTATCGCTTCGACGGCTTTAAATATATCACTACGGTTTTTGCTTTGTTACAAATAGAGATGATCTTAATGAATTCGATTTTGCCGCAAATTGAAATTTCCCATCATATGATTGAATCAGCATTTACATTAGTATTGGCTCATATACCAATGGGGAAATGGGAAAAGTACTTGTTCGTCAACAAATGGGATCAAATAAAATTTCTGAGAGATTATTTTTCATATTTTAAGATTCGTCCCTTGTTGTCCACAGTGGTTACGTAGCAGTGTCATAACCGTGACATATCGATCACACTGTGATCCCTTTTAGTGCTTCGCTATTTCCGTTGTGCTCCCATATATTATGGCTTTGAGAAGGCGATTTTCTGCGCTACACCATTATAACTTTGACGATTGTGGTATTTTTATACATCCACACCTCGAACAATATACCCTTCTTGTTCAAGTTTAAAGGTTCATTTCTATAAAAGTCGCATCATTATTTTCTTCTAAATTTTGTTTCAATAAATATAAAACGTACATTTTGTCAATATCAAGAGTCAACAAAATAATAACAGTTGTTCATTGAAAGAATTAGCTCGTGTGTAAAATCATTTTTATTCTTTCAAAAGTGAAAACACACGGTACGTATACAACTTTTAGGGTCAAATACGGATCGTATACGGTTAGAGGTGTAAGCCGAAGGGTTGAATAGTTGCGGCTCGTATCAAGTTTCATTTTTCGTAAGCTTCCAGCGCCTGATGATCTAAATTATTGTGGCGTTCCTGGGCGACGGCTATATAGCTTGAAATTTTGTTTTCACGGCGGCGGTGTAATCTTTTATTTATAGGTTTTTGTGCTGCGGCGGCGGTTGAGTTTTATATTGATGAATTTTTTGAAACTAATATATTTCTATTTATTTCAATCTCTGTTTATTACCATTTAAAAAGAGTCTGTATGAAAAAATTGTATTTTCTGTTATTATACAATGAAAAAAAATTAATGAGTAGCAACACAAACAAGTGTCAAAAAGTATACACGTATCAAAACAAGAGTAGAATAAAGTACAAAAAAAAATAATAAAATATCAGCTATCTTTTAATAAATTATAATTATCATGAATCACTTGTATTTTCCCGACACTTTCCAGTAATGTAATTTCATTTTATCCAAGCATACTTTGCAATAAACTCGTTCAAGATCTATGGGTACATTAGCATTCTTGTATAAAGGTCCAAAACAATTCCATACAAATGATGCCCGCGGTACATTAGAGATCTTTATATGGACCGACAGGTTTCTATTTAAATCATGAAATTGTTTCATGTCCACCGGCATTTCGAGGTGTGAATCAAAAAGACCTACAATAACAAAATCATCTCAGCATTATCCGAGTATTATCAATAAACGCTACCTATGTATATAAGTAGATCGATAGTAACAACCGACAATAAAATCAATAATAATCAACACTAAAAATAGAATAGTCTGTGACTAAAAGAAACATTATTGATATACAATACTCACGTATATATTTTCAATTTATTTCCTAGACTGAAAGGATAGGGTCTGGAAACGGCAATTCACCGGTGTCTGTCTGTCTATAGCAACCAATGAAAGAAGCACTACTGTGGCCCAAATAACCAATTTGATGGGCCAAATGACCACTTCTGGGGCACTAATAACCACAGCCTTGGTACAAGTGACCATATGATTAGTGCAAGTGCAAAGTACCACAGCCGCAGTACGAGACACTATATCAATTGTAGAAACGACCATAGACATGGTACAAATAATTCTTACAATGTTACGAGTAATAATTTCGGTAATATAATTAACCACATGTATGGTTTATGGGCCACTGGTGTTGCCACCTGAGACATGTTAAAGGGGATGTACGTCAAGTTTTTGTCCGCTGATGTCGTCACTGTGGTCGCTGGCTACAGAGATAGCAGCAGTTATGCAACATTAGAAGTGGTCATTCACTCGGTCTAAATGAGGATAAATATGAGAGAAATGATCGTACTAATAGCCCAAGTGGGAGAGTTTATAATCTGAATTGACCACAAAAGACACTCTAAATGATCCCAAATGCGACACACTCGACCAGTGACATTATAATAATATGGTTAAAATGAGTTAAACTGCATTCGAGATAATCAAAATAATGTTTCTTCCAGCACTAGATATGCTGTGAATGACTTCCTACAAGGTCAAAAACATGACAGATATGAGTATACTGATCACATTTGTCATCCTACGCATCAAGCATTGTATTGACCATTGGTGCTATATTCATGGGCGTTTTCGAAAATGTTTGTTGCTTTGAAGCACATATGTAATCCTTCAAACTTTATCCGCAATCATTTCGATCATAGTTACCGTGTGGTTATTGGATTATTCAGACAGTCGGGGGCACTTGAAATTCTATTTCTACGCCAGTAACTCAATCTAGGGTCAAGCGAATTGACTCTCGATGAGCGTTACTTGTAAGTAAACAGACATTGCTATTGATCAAAACTATGCGAATACCGATGACTGAANTATGTATATATGTCAGCGGCGGCGATAGATACTATCGAAAATTTTTCTTTTGGTGGCGGAAGTGGCTAAACTTTCTTTTTCAACCCAGCGGCTGCTAGGCAGTAATTTTAATTACCCGGAATTTCAGGGCGGCGGCAGCTTAATTTTTAAAAAAATCGGCGTCGACGGCAGCTCACCCATACGGCTTACACCTCTATATACGGAATGTATACGATCGTGTTGTAACGGGAATATGGCCATATACAGTCGATAAGCGTACGAGTACGGCAAAAGTACGATGAGAATACGATCGTAAATCATGGAGCTGGATTACGTAGGAATATGGTCATTTAAGATAAATTACGGCGTAGAAACGACCATTTACGGTAAAGTTACGGTGGTTTATAGTGGCCCGTAAACTTCCTCCAGAGTTGTTGAATAGTTTTATTTTCCCCACTGTGGCCCGTTTCGTTGCAAAAAAAACTTCATGTTGTCATTCGATGAATATCTGTTCCAATTGTTTTTCACTAACTTTAAATTTCGCATGAACAGCTTCTTAAAATAAAACACTAAAATTTGTACATGACGAAAAAAGCGGAATTATTACCTCTGATCAAGTTATGTTTATTGTCGTTATAAGAATCAGCTAGGTATAGAGCAGTCAATTCTTCCAAAGTTTACATCAGTTGCATGAGTGTCGTTACATACAGATTTTTTTTGTTTTTGTCCCAAGAATTTCGAGTAAATCAACACCAGGTTTGTAGTCCGATGATTTAAAACCCTACATACAGAAAAGAGAATATAACAAAAGATCGCAGTCAGTAAAAGACGAAGATAAATTTGTATTACTAGTGTTAACAAGAATGGTTCTTCAAGTGAAATGAGTACCTCGATGAAGTAAAATATACGTTACAGTTCGCATCAAAATGTTATCTTTACATTGCAATGCGCGAAATAGTCAAAAAGGAAAAGAATAACAAAATACAAAGGTTATGATTTAAGAAAAAATAATCTATTTTGTTTATGAAATCTAGTTAATCTTTCAATGTCAATAAAAAGAAAAAGGAACGGAAATTAGATAGTGGTCATCTATTCTTTGATGAATGAAATATGTGTAATTTTAGTCGTTACAATCATCTTGATTATTTTATTCGCTTGCTCCGTCATCCATTCTGTTCAAGAACAGGGAAAAAAATCAAATAACTAACTTCACCATATCTGTCAGAAGGAAAAAAAGAAAAATTGACATGAGGATTCATCTGTCTTATTTATTCTGCAGTATATAGCAAGAGAATTAAATGATTGTGTAAAAATAAGCTTGTTAAAATTTCCCTTTGATGTTTCCTTTAATTGTACTTAAACTCATAAAACAATTGTTGGACGACGCTGAATCGACCTCGCACAAAAACATGATGGCAATGATCTCTTTTCTTCCGAGTGCAAATTGAATATTTTTCCATAATCTTTTAGTAAATAATATTTGTTAAATTGTGACGCTTCTTTTATGTANTATGTGTGAAGCCACTATTCTGACGAACTTGAAACAAAAATGAACATTTGCATATAAGGAAAATGTTCCGATAGATGAATCGTATGCAGTCAATACTGTAATAAAAGAAAGACAATCGTCACACAAAAACGAAACACTAACGAAAACATCCAAGAAATCATCAAAGTCATAGACTGATTCTGTTAAGCGCGATTATTTCCATCAATTAGACCATTAAAAATTGAAGACAATAGTACAGATTTTACGGAATGTTTCCTTTGTAGTTAAAACCGCAACGACTTTAACGGTATTTTGTAGCGTTAGCGCTATTGCAACATTAGAGTGCCTGATTATATTACGATACTTAGAGTCTCCATGATCTTAGATAAAGCCAATATATGGCATTTTGGTACTATAGTAGCGCTATGGAAACACTGAATGACATGGGGTCCAACCTATCTGACATATATGATATGCGATTCATTGTTTCATTCCATTGATTGGATCTTCTTAACTACAAACGGAGCACTGGAAACATTCAGTCAGATGTAAGCTAAAGCCAATAAATTCCATTCAAATATCATACTAGTTCTTGAGATCGGTGAAAAGCTGTGACGAAGGATGTCACAATAGATGGAAAAACCATCTCCACATCTACAGAGAATCACACCTGTACCTCACATCGTCGAATCTCTTATCAAATTTTCCAAGAATTTCATTGAAACAGTTCGACAGCTTTTGAAAGAAACGCTTCGTAAAAGTCCCGAAGCCAACATGGGCATGCGGCTGTATTGAACCCAATGTATGAACGCTGAAATATTTCTACTAACATAACACACTCATAGCTGGAATCTCTTCCGACGGATAAAGGTGCCGCTGTGAGACGGCAAAGATATGAGAATGGGCATCACACTCACGCCCATCGCAACAGCCATCTACCTCCGTACACGAGACTTCTGCAATCAATTTGCGAGCAGGCTCTTTCGAATATAGAAGGCTGAGCTAGTAAACATGTAGACGATCATATCTTTATTTTGCCTCG
>OENT01000254.1:0-21912 GCA_900239685.1 Rotaria macrura | reverse complement strand
CCGAATGCGTGATGCCTAATACTGCTCGAACAATGAAAGCCATCAGTAGAGTTAGTCATTCTATTGAAGCAACGTTTTTTAACATGCGCATAGATGTAGAAATCTTTCACATAAATAACAAAAGATAAAACTTCAAATACTACGCTTTTAGTATGAAGAGCCTTGACAAACACAAACTTTTCTCAGACGCTTTCTTTTTCTTCGAATAATAAACATTCAACGATATCCATTATCTACTCGTAACCGATACAGCAAAATACAACCACTTGCTTTCTTTCAGAATTCAGTAATTGTTGTTGCGAAAATTTCACTTTATGGGTCAATGCCAGAACAAATCAATAACTCGAGTTTCACCGTCAATTAATGAGCAGAAAGAGCCGTCCAATAATGAAAAACCGACTCCACGTGATTCAGCAAAGGATCAGTTGATTTCCTGCAGTGTTATGATAAGCTACTGTTGGACAGACAAGGTTCTCTGTCACAATCTCGCTGATCGTCTCATCAAGGATGGCTGCCGCGTTTCGATCGACCGCGACAGAATTCATAACAAGTTTGGCTCGATGGTCGCCCGAGATATAGATAACAGCGACTTCATTCTACTATGCATAAGCGAAGCCTATACCCATGATTACTATTGTCAAAAGGAAGCTCGCTATGCGTCAGATGAGCACAAGACGATTATTGCAGTCAGTGTGACATCGAATTATGTCGTTGAAGGATGGCTCAGTTTCATCGTTGCTTATAAACCTTTTTTCCAGTTGGCAGGATCAAGTAGCGATTTTCAGATGAGCTACAGCAAGTTAGTCAAGAGACTAGTAAGCCTTACGTGAAGCATCAACTGAAATAGACATCAACATATACCCATATGATATGTTTAGCTCCGACATAGAAGAATAGGTTCTTCTATAACCAGTCAAGTTGATCCGACACCAACAACGAAACAACGAGAAGAACGTCGAGCCGCCTATGATGCAGCTCTACAGAAGCAACTTGCAGAAAACACATCCAGTACAGGGTATGTGGATGATCTTGTTTGTCATGTATGATATAGTGGAGCACGTGATCGTCACCGTTGAAGGAAAGAGGGGCGAGACTTTCCTATGCGAACGTACTCGCTTTACTTCAAGGCTTGAAGATGAGTATCCTGTAAAACGTTTTTAGCTTATTCCACCCTATTGTTAGCCTGTGTTACGATATATTATCAGGAGTCGAGCCAGCGCAAGTCGATCTTACAATAAATTCGAAATAGTTGGTTGTACTCGTGAAATTCGAATCAATAATGTAAAACGATGTGTTTCGGCTTTATTGTCAGATATACTTGTGCTGGTTGAATCACAGCTAATGTACCGAAACACAGATTGTTGGTAGGCTTGAATTACCTGAAGTTTTTCGAAGTAGAGTTATCGTCTAGCTTTGTGTACAGAGTATATGGGGAAGTAGGAGCGTCTCACTTTTCCGCCTTGTGACCATCGGTTTTGCCATTGTATCGGTCTTCATCTATGTTGTGAAAATGAAACCACTGTCAATGTTCTAAGCGAACAAACGCATTGCCTTTCTTTGAATTTGCTACTGCCGATTCCGTTGTTCCGAAGAGATTTTTAGACACAGTAGATGAAAGTCTTTTGTGCTTTAGGAACCTAACTGAACGATGTGGCTCACTCATCACCAGTATCTCGGAAGGGAAATCCGTTTGGTATACAATTGATGGATATATTGGCACTGCATTGAAATCAAGGGAAGAAATAGAGCGTCGGCAAAAACTCGATTCAGACCTGAGTATAACGAGAAAGAGACGCCAGCAATTGTCAGCACACTTCGGTGCAGACTCTGATACATTTTGTAATTTTGCGGCGCGAATGCGGCGAAATATAATCGAGTGGGAAGAATTTTGTGAAAGGCCATTTGTTAGGAAGGAAAATATCACCTTAGAGAATAAAAAGTCACTTAAATAATGGTATCGGGTAATACAAACTTGACACTTTGAAAAATACCAGTACTCATCGATCTCAGCGAACTTGTCAAGCACCGTTATAGTTCATTTTCTTGTTTGTAGAGATTTCAAATTGCTCATCTATTAACATCGAGAATATTCATATGAAATGGTAGGGTGGGTGGGTCAGGGTCTGTGTGGGTGTGGGTGTGGACGTCGACGTGGGTGTAGGTGTGTGGATGTGTGGATGTGCTTACATCAAGCATATTGAAATTCGAACAAACAAAGAAAAAAAACTCACAAAACTACAAGCCCACAGTCAAAGTCCTCAAAGACACGCAGAAGCAGACACAGACGCACATTGGATACCGACCAGTCATAGCCACAGCCACATGCACATGCACATTGGATACCCACTAGCCATAGCCACAGCCACATGCACATTGTCATCAACAACAGTATCCACACCCACTCGGGAACAGAGCTGGGCAACTCAATTGAAAAAATGACCAACTCAATTCAATTCAATTCAATTCATGGACCTAGTTGAATTGAGTTGATAAAATTTAAAAGAGTCTTCTAGTTGAATTCAATTGAATTGAGGTATTTTTCAAATTTCTACTCATTTTTTTGAATTGAATTGGAAACAATTTGAAAATATCAATGAATTGAATTCAACTGAATTGAGTTAAAAAAAAATGTAATCAATGAATTGAGTTGGTGAAAAAAATCTGAAATCAATGAGTTGAATTGAATTGAGTTGAAATATGCTTTTTTGATACCTGCAAATTCAATTCAATTTAACTGAAAGAAATTTTGAAGCTTGGTTTTGGAAGTTCAATATCCCTGGTATAAATAATGAAGTGAAAATTCAAGTTGTGACTAGTTTATTTTATAATTTCCCTTCAGAGTATTATCTCCAGGTAGCTGTATCACACTCAATATCCATAGATGTTTCCTATACACTCGAACAATCTTATTACATTGTTTTCTTTGTTTATTTCTTTGACGCATGTATGCAGTTTACGTATTAGTAATTTTTTTCTTATTCTCTAGAGTCATGAATACAATACAATAATCATTTATCCTTATCTACCAGTGCATCATTGTGAACATTCTTTGTTTCATTGGACTGGCATGATGCGTTTTTGTGCAACTTCATCGATTTCTTCATCAGCTTTTTTCTCAGTATTTTTCTACTCTTCAACGCTTCGAATATTTTATCTGTTATAAGATTCCCAGTTTTATATTACTTTGTTACACGGTGATGTGAAGCGAACGTTTCTTTTTAAGTTGATACACAGCAATAAAACTGCTAACTCGTTCAATGAAGGCGCACAAAAGGAAACGTATTAACTAGACCTTTTTAATGTAACTGTATTTATTTTAATTCAATTCAATTCACTAGCAGAGTTGAGTTGAGTTGAATTCAAACAAAATCCATAGCCAAAGAATTGAATTTAATTGAGGAAAAAGTTTTGAGATCATAGAATTGAATTAAATTTTATTGAGAAAATATTTATAACATCTACGAATCGAATTGAGTTGAGTTGAACTTTCTTTGAAAGAATTGAATTGAATTGATCACCTTTTTCAGTTGAGCTACCCAGCTCTATCCAGGAATAACCAAAGTCAGACATGATCGAATCAATTTATCAATAAATCCGAGGAAGCATTAAACCCAAGATTTTCACTCGGTTCCCTGATTCAATACATATGCAGTGTGATCAGTACCATCGTTTTACTTTTATATCTTTTGTAATAATGAACACGAAGGAAAATTCAGTATGTTTCAGTTACTTCAAGATGAAAATATTCTGAAATAAAAAGATACAAAATTCAAGTGCTCTTATTTTTCTTTTCTTGTGGTATTTATTTATTATTTTATTCTTCCAGGGAGCACACATTATGAAAACTGGTGCTAGTCGAGGAGACTTTTTTTTCATCTCAAGGAACCAGAAAGGTGTAGGTAAAATTTCAAGTAAACCCATAAAAGCTACGAAGTGTGTAAAAGAGAAACAGAACTGCCATTACTCATCGGTTTGATTCAACTCAGTTACCATGGCCAGCACTTCCACTATTAGGAATTTCTATCTTTGGATTCGTCCCTAAATGGCATCGTATGAAAAAAAAATTTTACGAATCTCGTCCGAAAGGTTTGATGTTAACAGGTTACCATTCCTTTAGATTTTTCGTTTATAAAAGTATTTTTAGATAAACCTTGTTTGCTCAAGTACTCTGTTTTTCTGCTATTCGTTAATAGTTCACTGACTAATTTTATGGTAAGAGGAAATGAAACACGTATTCAGCTTGAAATAATTAGTACCCATCGAATTCTAAGAATCTCACCTTGTTCTTTCCCAGTGCCCTCAGAATCCA
Source organism: Rotaria macrura (assembly GCA_900239685.1). Lineage (NCBI taxonomy): Eukaryota > Metazoa > Rotifera > Eurotatoria > Philodinida > Philodinidae > Rotaria > Rotaria macrura. The sequence continues at coordinate 17,603 of OENT01000254.1, read as the reverse complement.
TTTTACCAGTTGTTGTGGATTTGGATAGTCGAAATTTAAGAAAAATACAGTGTCTAGTTTTCCAAGATTTTATGAAATACGACAACTGATTTGATAGTATCTAACGGGATTCGATTATTTTGATTTTCTACGTATCTTTGCATCGCTATTACCAATATGATTGGAAAGGATCCTATTGCTCTGCAAACTGTTTCACGTTTTGCTTCTAACTAGCGAATCGTTATATCTTTTGAAAGCATGGCTCATTCTTGTATGATGTGTCATATAATTCTGAGAACTTGGTCTTTGAAAATACCTCAAAACCAACTGAACTAGAAAATTCCATGCAAAATCAAGGAAATATAGAAAAAAAATTGTAATAGGCGTCAGAGCGCCGTTGTATGTCTGGTACCTTCGTTGTACGAAAATATCCTATTTTGACTCCCCTTCCATCCATTTTCAGAGGCATTCTTTATCAATGCCAGTTTGCCTGTCGTAACGATGATGCCTGCAAAGTCAAACAATACTTGACAGAAAATAATATGACACCCGAGAAATTGAATCGTTTTGAACCCAGCCGCAGCTCAACGGCTTCACGCACGGCATACTATTACGATCATCCAGAAATTGTTTAGCTGCTGCTCGCTCATGGCACACCACGCTCTCTTTTAAATCAATTCAAATGCATTCCATATGACGAAACAGAAATCGATCAAATTAAACAATTATTTGAACGACAATCAACGAATATCATTTTGACAGCGCTAGCAATAGCAGACTGAACGTAACGAGACAACTCAAATGGACAAAACGAAGCGACGATGCAGAAACCATGGGGTCATTGAGAAAATGGAATGAAAATGACATTTGCAATACAGAACATTAGAATCCAGATAGGTACAAAAACAACATCGGAAACTGTCTCTGCATGGTACCAGGTTCCTATTTAAATAGGAAGACACACTATGGTATCACACGTATCGATGTAATTCTATATTTTCTAGATCGTGCAGTACAGACCGATAGTCCGCGATATTTGCTGAAAGTTTATACAGCTGAAACTGATTTTATTTACCGATTGGATCGAGAATGTACATTCCATCACTCGAATAGTGGAATCAGAATTCCTGATGATTCTGACGGGCATTTCAATTTAATTTCTATTCTTTTTAACCATCCGGGTCTAGATCTATATAAACGTATGCAAAGATCAATGCTATCATGGTTTGCGTATAACTAAAGAAAATTTGGATGATTATTTGGAGGGATCTAAAATAGTCAACATAGCATTTATGTCAACAGCGAAGATCGTCGTATTGCAGTGCTATTTGCATTGGACACTGATGAAAAGAGTGGTCATGGTTTCAAGAGGTAAATTGTTGATGGTGGAAAAATCAACGTGCCCGCTTAATGTATCTATCCCATTTTTCAAGATCGCTCAGAATTAAATATTGAAGACATATCTGAAGATCCACATGAAAAGAAGGTATTGTAATTATGCCTTTAATATTATTTAAAGTGGTAAGGATAAGACAACAACGACAAAGCCAACGTGTGATAGCAACAACGACTGACGGGATTTACATCAAAATTGAATTACACGAGATAGTAGTTCCACCAAGAAATGATGCTTAAATAATTTCATGACTTACATTAGAGCATTATCTGTCTATCTGTTCTCTTACAATGAAATGCTTGCATTTATGAACGCAACAAAACTTATATCATATAGGATACATCAGTCTTGTTGAAGCATCGATAATGATCTACAGCTTAGGATCTATTACCCAATGAGTGTCTTCTTCTCTAAATCAAAGGGAACTATATTCGAAACTTCGTAATGAAGAAGCCTTCCCAGCTAATTCTTCACTTTTGACTTCGACTGTAAACTATACGAAAGCCTACATGACTCGCAGAAAACTCTTAAACCGCTTGCACCTTGTGACTTAATTTTCAAGATATGATCGGCACTTGCTTCACAAAAGAAATTCACTTATCAAAGATCTCTTCTCTCTGTATCTTCATGAATTACACGATTAATAACTTTAAGTGCACACAAAAAACTGGTTATTTGGCCTGATTTTAACAAATTAATAATTCGCCCGGAACCGTATCAATCGAATTACATGTTGCTTAATGCATGCACAATTCATGTTTGTACTGTATGGAGAGTCCAAAGTAAGATATGATCCACTGTCTATCACTGCGTATGTTCAAGTTGGGGTGGGGGTAGGCGTGGGAGTGTGGTGTAGCTATTCCTTGTTAGCGTCACTAGATGTCGCATCATGAAGCTAACTTACTTTCCGATATGCATATATATGTCAGCGTCCAATCTCGGATTCAGGCCAATCTAAGATCCGCCTAGGCCAATCTAGGATCTCACATTGGACACGTCCAATCTAGGATCCGACATTGAACGTACATTATTTCAGGCCATTCTCGGATAAATCAGTTACAATACGTCCAATCTGAGATCCGCCTAGGTCAATCTAGGATTCGTTTAGACCAATCTCTGATTAGATAATAAGTGTTATATTTTATGTGGAGGTCTTCGCTCTGTCCATACAATGTATTCAATAAAAACAGGAATGGGTAGAAATGTAGATAAAATTGAATCATTGTTTATGTTAAAGGAAAGTTCGAAAAAGGAAAACACACATTATTTTTGTCATCATTATGAATGGTTTTTGTTAACATCGGAAGTGTAAGACACATCTATGGATACCAATCTATTAATGAATATAGTTGCCAATGAAAATCATGCTAGTATGAGTAAAGGTGATCAAGGAATGGTCATTGATTCGAATGATCATCCTTCGAACGAAGAAAAAACGTTTTATTCAAAACTCGATGCTTATAAAACAGGATTAAAATATCCAGAAAAAGTAATGATATCATTCGATTATTGTCAAAAAAAATTCATGCTTTGAAACAGCCCAAAAGTGGAAAATCAAGTGGTGTTGCAGCTAGATTTCATGGTTGGTGCAAGAAGCATTTGAAAATTGATACCACCTCTGGGTACGATATATTATGCTCATTAAAGACGAGTCGCCGAATTGTTGTTATTGAATCATATTTTACAATTTTGAAAAATATTCATGAAAATACAGGTCATGGTGCTCGTGATAAAATACGCTATGAAATGAATCAACATTATTACTGGATGCCGTCTCAGGTTATTGATCTATTTTTACAATGTTGTATTTCATGTCAAGTAAGAAAGACTGTTAAAATTTCTGTAGTGTCAACAGCTATTATATCCGTTAGCTTTATGACAAGGCTTCAGATCGATCTTATTTATCTACGCACACGCCCTGATAAAGATTTTCAATGGATTCTTCACTGCTGGGATCATTATTCAAAGTTCTCGTGATCATATGCGTTAAAACCGAAAGAAGCTCAACCTATTGCTGAGCATCTCATCACATTATTTTATCAATTTGGCCCATGTAAAATATTACAGTCGGATAACGGTAAAGAATTTACCGCTAATGTTATCGAAAACCTGAAAAATATATGGCCAGGATTAGTTATTATTAACGGAAGACCCAGACATATCCTCAAAGTCAAGGACTGGTGGAGAGGGAAACGCAACATTATGCAACATACTAGGTAAATATATGGCAGATGGTAGAACAACAAGTTGAGCTACATGTCTTCTTCCCGTTGTATTTTCCATGAATACTAGTTTGGCCCGTGGTGTTAATACGACTCCCTACGAAATCGTATTTGGACAAAAACCGAGACTTGATTTTGATCTATGGAAGTCAATCGATGAACAAGATCATTTTTTTAATTTTCTTTTAAATGACTGAAATTTATCTTGTAACTGAAGGCATTTGCGACGAAAAATGCTTGACACCTACTATTCTCGAACGTCTTATGGAAAATGATACTTCAGCATCCACCTCTTCCAATTCACCCATTGATGATGTTATTGATCAACAACAAAAACGTTCTTCTATCATCTCAATACATGATACACCAAGTTTAATAGACCAACCAGTATCAGATTCAATTCCAGAACCAGTTGATACATCAGATATTGTTGATATTGTATGTATGGAATCAAACCATCCAACTCGTGCTACTTATAATGCAAATAATAATGCAGCATTTCAGATGAACAAAGTTAATGATTCTAATAATTTGTCAACCAATTCGTCACGTGCAGAAATTCGTAAACGAGCAACAAAATCATATTTATCAACTGCCAACAAAAGAATTAAAAATCGTAATCAATTTATTGAAGATTTATCTGCGACTTACTCCATTGGCGATTACATCGGTATTAAAATCGACAAAGTTGATCGTACAAATACTGATCCAAAAATATTACCTTCTGTTATACTTGAAAAAAAGATGATAAGATCAAATAAGCATGTGAATATGGTATTATTAATCAATGGTGGTCATTAGATTCAGTTGTAAAGTTATCAGTTGTAAATGAGAAACTGGTTGAATTAAATACAAGTAAACTTGAAGAAATATCTATTATAACTGCCTCCAAATTATATGTTCGTGGTGCTATTAATGGAGTCACCTGTTCGTGTAAAAGTGGTTGCAAAACAAAACAATGTGCTTGTAGAAAGAATAAAGTATTTTGTTCGACGAAATGCCACAAAAATGGTTCTAGTTGTGTTAACTTAGTGTGTTAAAAATATTAGGATTTTGTTTGTTATATTGCTTTTGATAGATATGTTATATTTGATTGAAATATAATTTCATGTACCATGGTTCATGTGTGCTTTAGCCTAATATATTAATCTATCCTAGATTGGTCTAGGCGAATCCGAGATTGGCCTGAAATAATGTACGTCCAATAGCGGATCCTAGATTGGACGTGTCCAATGTGAGATCCTAGATTGGCCTAGGCGGATCTTAGATTGTCCTGAATCCGAGATTGGACGCTGACATATATATATATATATATATACATACATACATGTTTTCTTTCCTTTCTGTGTATACATTTATAATGCAATTGATCATCATGAGCACATAATGACATTTTCATATTGCGTCAGTTTTTCTTTTTCCTTTCATCTCGACTATATTTAGAATTGTCTCGAATATCCATGTCTCTATATAATTTCGTCTTTTGTCTTTTCCTTGTGATTTTTGATTTTCTTTTTCGTTCGGTCATTATTGTTAACTGTGTTATCCTTGTTATTGAAGTTATCAATAAAAATTAGTATTGTTATTTGACAACGACGTTATCTTGATCAAATCAACAAAGCGCAAGATAATTAATATATTGTATGTTACTATTTGAATTGGGCATAGAAAATCCCTATACTAAATACTCGAGATCTAAGTCACTAGTAACAAATCCCAAAATAGAGCTTAGATGCCTGTGGAGGAAGTGTGTGGGTTTGCCTGTAGGATGAGGGTATCGCAAGGGGTATCGTATATGGGTATGTACTGATTAAAATAGGCCTTGAATAATAAACCCTTTAAATGGGTTTATTAATTTCATTAACCCTTCGATATACCCTTTTTCGGGTTTATTAGTATCATAAGCCCTTTTTAGTTCATAAACCCTAGGAAGGGTATTTAATACGTTGTACTTTCATAAACCTGTTAAGGTAAATGAGCTGTAAATTGCTCTTAAACGTTTTATTAACTTCATAAATCCTTCTCTAAGACGTTTTTCATTCTTCGGTTTCTTCTGAAGGGTACACTAATAAATTTTTTTCTGAAGGATTTATGAAGTTGATAAAACGCTTAAGAGTAATTTACAGCTCATGTACCCTAACGGGTTTATGAAAGTACAACGTATTAAATATCCTTCCTAGAGTTTATGAACTAAAAAGGGCTTATGATACTAATAAACCCATTTAAAGGGTTTATTATTCAACGCCTAATTTTATCAGTGTGGAGTATCCATCGGGGGGAGATTTAAGTGATTGGCGTTGGGAACATAACATGACGGACACATCAAAGCATGGAAATTTACCATAATCACACCGATGGCCACACCCATCGAGACCGCATCCACAACCTCAGATGCTACAAGAAAATGTTTTTTAAAGTTATTTTTCGACAGAAAAAAACTACATCATTGTATTGAAAAGCTTACGCAGATCGAGAATATGTTACTTTATCGGAAAAATACTTGAAAAAAAAACGGTGTTATCGCCACTTACGGTTTTTTCATGTCTAAAAAAATTGAAAATAATTAGGACATAAGAGAAGCCCACTTGAAAAATGTTGGGTGGTGAACAGTTTCAAATCTCCTAGAGGCTTATATTATGATGCGGGGATGGGGTTATATTGTTTTGTATCTTTGTATGCTGAATGAGTAGCGATAAAAATCAGAGTCATGGGGTTAATCTTGAGACTGCAGTATTTCAGGTGACAAAGAATAGCAGAAAATTAATTCTGGCGCAGTTTTCATTCGACGTTGTCAGTATTTGCAGATATTAGACAAACATAGAAACTCAACTTTCACAACCGAGTGGAAAAGTTTTAACTCTTGTGCCTAGTTTAAGAAATTTTCCGAAATCTCTTAATTGTTGTTCCGTAGTATTCTTCCGCTCGTTTACAATTTCGAGAAGAAAAACTTTTCATCAAAAGTAAGTCGTTTAAATCCACTTGAACGATTCCTTTTTTCAATGGAAGTGATAACAATTATGATTGAGATTAAAATGATTAATTGATTAATGAATTTAGTTCTTTTCCTTTTTTATTTTCTTTGAATTTGTTCCTCTTCAATATTGTTAATAGGACCCAATTCAATCAGTTCAAAGGAACAGCATGACATTATAAATATTCAATGTAATGTGCAATCACACACACTAGAAACAAAAGATACAACAGCACGAGCGATTAGCATCATCTGAAATTCGTATTGAAATGAAACATAGATCATTCGCTGACGGTTTTATTTAGAATAGCTTTGATCATTTAGCTTAAAACTTTTGTTTGATTTGAATATCAAAAACAAAGACTTAGAATAGCAACTTGAAGTATACGTAGGAATAGACTATAATCTATTCAAAATTCATTAATAATAATAGGCGGAGTAGTCTGATATTTTTGTGTTCACGTGAATTATATGATAATCTAACGAGACACAGGGCATATTGATGCATCACAACCAGACAAATTCGATAAATGCTTTCGAATATTTTAAGCCATAGAATTAATTTCTTTCAGTTTCTTTTATTTTGTTTTTGCTAAATATCTGTGTCAAAGGAAGACAAAGAACTTTAACTTGAAACTGGCATTCTATATTTTTGAGCGTTCTAGGGTGTAGGGAAGAGAAAATATAAGTTTTTCTTATTGACCGTTTGTATCCGAAATATTTTATCATGAAAAAGTGCCATCAAGAAAGGAAAAGAATACCCAAACTCGCTGGTATTCTTTAGGTACAATGTTATTCAATGACTTTGGTAAAGACGTTTTAATTAGAAAATGACAAAATTTTATTTTTCATCTAAAGAGTACTAACCTTCCTGGGTTTGCATATTGATTTTATTTGATTGATTGATATTTCATTCGGCTAAAATAATATTAATTGTAATGCAGAAAAAAAGTGAGTACACTGTAATAACAAATCATGCGTAATCGTCATGATTTGCACTTTTCAATAGATGGCTTCATTCCCACCATGTAAAGTTTTTATAGCGTTATTGCTCGATCGAAATCAATAAGAATAGAAATGATGTCGATACGTTATATGCTGTTGTGGATGGCTCTCTGGTATATGTGTAGATTTTCAATAATTTTAGAATGATCTAACTATTTTCGAGTAAACTCTTTTCAGTCTGACAAGTGCATCATATTCTTTTCTCATTATTTTATATTCAGCAAGTGTATGTGATTAAATAGATCAAATCGATGATCGTATATGTCAAGATGGTGCACAATATGACTCCTGTTCATCCAATGACACTTCCGACGGAAAAAAAATTTGATACAAAAACGCGATAAAATGCGTGTTTCAAAACCGCATTTTGGAATGGTATTTCGAAACGCGGGAGTCAGACCGTTTATTCGTTTCTCCAAAAAAAAGTAAAAACCGCGGTTCTTTTCAAGACGCGGTAGAACGCGGTTTCAAAAAATCGCATTGACTGTCTGGCTCCCGAGTTTTTGGAAACCGCTAAATACCGGGATTTCTTGACACCGCGGTTTTTTAAGATGTATTCAAACTGGGGAAAAGAATTAACCGAAATTATTTAGACTTTCATAGTATTGCTTACTAACTTCTTGGTATAGGTAATTTCTATTGGAAACTGTTATTATTGCTTGTTTTTCACTTAGTCGGCCAGTAAGCTATTTGATTATATATTTTTTATTTTGTTTGGTCGAGGCTGGATTCGAACACTAATTTTTCTGATATACCTCTACTTCTCCAAATTCGTGAGACTATACAAACCACTGGATCACATTTGTGCACACAACTCTATCAGCGAATCTGCCTTATAAGGTGATCGAACAAGGGAAACTGATTTCAGATTTTATGATTTTTTTAAAAATCAGTTCCATTTAATGGTAATAATCCATGTTCTTCCAAATTCAAACGGTTCAAGTTTGCTATTGAGCCAATACTGCTGTCAAGTCTTTAAGATAACTGTTGTTGTTGAGATGCTCGATATGACACATTTTTGATTAATGATAACTATCGAGGAAATTTTGTGAAACTCTTTGCACCATGTTCGAATTGATGAAGTTCTTTAAGTTAACATATAGCAGGAGGAAGTGAAACTAATTTATTATGAGATAGATTTAACATTGTCACGGTTGATAAATTTGAAACAATTAGAGGGAAATTGTCAAAAAGCAATTGGTACAATTGAAAGATATTAAGTTTAGAATTCGATTCACGTCATTTACATACACATGGTTTATACTGTGACGTGCTAGGCTTCCAAGGAATACCAAAGATCCATTCTGTGTCGTAAATATGATATCTGTCTAGTGCACCCAATTATCAATGTTTGAAGCTTGAGCAGACTAGTTACTTGAATAGTTAGCTCTTCAACTAGCGTCTCAAGTACTGTGAGGGAAGCAAGTCGATGGATTTTGCCAATGCATCGTGGAATACCATTTAATTCATCATTACTTTGGATCGTTAAACTTTGCAACTCTATAAGCTCTCGGATTTTATTTTTAAGTTTCTATAGCAACCAGCAAGAACATAATTCAAGATATTCCAAGCTACTCAAATTTCGAATATCACTTGAAATATGTGTAGTATTATAGAAAAAAGGACACGGAGGGCTTTGAGAGTTTCAAGAAAACATATGGTTGGTGAAACTTCTTTTTCTTGCGCTATATCCATATGAGTCATGTGGTTGTCGTTCAAAGGATCTACTTTGTATGAAGAATAAGAATATCAAGTGATAACATATTGAAAACATCAAGATCATCTTGAAGCTATGAACAATTCACAACTTCACTATAACTGATTGGAAATACATGGTAGACTGCAAGAATAAAGCATTCCAATACATTGCTTTGTATAAGATAATTTTGGAGGAGAATAATATTCACCTTTAAAGATGGACTGTTTAGGTATAATCTGAATTCCTTTTGCTGAAGCCAGATAATACAGAATAAGGATGCTTAAAGCGCAGTTTCTCATATGAGATTTTTTCTTGATTAGTGTGAAAAAATTCGTGGGTATTTATATGGGTAAGTATGATAGAAAATAAGTTCCATTGACTCACTTCTCTATTCAATACTGCTATTTTTGTATAATATGATAGAAAATCCGGATGTTAGTATTGATAGGTATAAGAGAACATTATTTATCTCATAAAACATATATTTAGTGATTATAACTAATTGAAACAGTGTTAATGGTTGGGTGAGTGTTGAGGTTAGTGTGGATGAAGTAAATGTATTTTTTCGCCAGTTCAATGTTTTACATGAATTGATAATAATATCTCTCGTAACTGTTTTTCCCATTTTTCATTCATCACTTTATTATCATGATGGCAATATAGTTTAATTCAATGAAAACGAATGCCCTTTGTAAATAAAGATACAACTTGAATCGTATTTTATTGAATCGATTTCGAAAGATCAATCGATTCCTACAAATTGGACCAATACAACCTTGTCACTGTTGTCTTTTCATCAGATTCGATCAATGTCAGAAAGAATTTATATCGATCGGTACAATCAGATTCAGTAAATATTGAAACAACTTTGTTGCAAGAAACTATATACTTCGAAATATATTGTAGAATTTCTTCACGTGTAGATTGAGTTTGTCTCGAATTTCTACTAAGAACCCATAGAAACAAAATTTTCTCTTTATCGTTATTTTTCCTGAATTCTCTTGTTTTCATTGAACATTTTTTTATGCATGCGTATAAGCAATCGTCGAATCATGATTATCTTTTGCCGACCATAGAAATACAGAGTTTATCATCTTCAAACGTAGACTGCTAACTATTTTATTTCTCAATACAATCACATTGCATTTGACTTTCTACCTCGAAAAAAAGATCGCATATTGACTTGGCAAACACCGATGGGGTATAGTGCACACTCACCTCTCGTTACCATCAAATGTCCACAATTTCCTCATACTTCTGACCTTGAATCGTTCCTCACAAGGGATGAAGTAAGATATCTGTCGCTTAGAGATCTATGAGCTCTTCCTTTCCCTGTATGTGTTTATTGTTTTATAGATATTGGTTTCAATCTAATGAATAGCTACATTTCAGTCTTTAGTTCTCAATCTAAGTGTATTAATACGTTGTTGCTCTTTTTCATCGATTTCATCATTTCTGAGTACAAGATAGCTCAGTGTCTACATTCAATAAAAGTAAACAGTATCAGAAATCCAAGACAACATGATACATTCCTTGTTATCTTTCAATGTTTCAGCTAGATATTTCGCTGCACTCTTACCAAGTTTATTATGCTGAAGATTCAATCGTTGAAGAGTCTTTATGTAGAAAATTAATAAGTATGTATTGAAAATATTCCTAATAAAAGGTTCTATTAACCTGATTATTTTTGAGTGCATCTGTGATGTGTTTTACTCCTTCATCTCCAATATCATTCTCGTATAAATCAATATCTGTCAGGGTCTCTACGATAAAGAAGGCGATTTCGGCAAAAACATCATAGATTAGATGAATAGTTCAACTTTGCTGCACGCTATCATCTTAGCTAATTATTTTGCTCCATTGACACCAATATTATTTCTCCGTAGTCCTAATGTGAATAGTGTCTGTAAAAAGCAAAAACTGTCTTTTAGATGAGCACGGAGACAAGAGCTAGTGTGTAACAGAGTTGTTTGGTAAAGCAGAAGCAAGATATTATGCCCGCCCCCCCCCCCACCCCGTTCTCCGATTTGATTGCTGGAAAGTACGAAGCTTATCAAAATCTAAAATTATTATGAAATAAAAAATGCGTGATAAAATAATTACAGTCGACTGACTGTATTATTTCTTAATGTAATAGACAGGAGTTGTGCACCATCGGCATCAATTTTATTTCTTTGAATGTTGAGTTCAGTGAGTTTTCGAAAAGTAGTTTCGTACTCGATTATTTTGCAGTGCTCCAATTTAAGACTGAGCCCGTTTTCCTTCAATTAGATTAGATCCGAGAAGAAGGTATCTTAGTGTCTGCATTAAAGAAGAAACAACTCATAGAAATGAAAACGAGAAGACTATTTGACTTACTTTGTTCTCTGTCAACGCTTCGGCTAGATATTTTGCTCCGTTGTTACCTATTTCGTTGAATTGTAGATTCAACCGCGTGAGAATCTTTATATAGAAGATTATTAAATATTCTATAAAAATACTCATAACAAAAGTTGCATTATGCCCTGATTAGTTTTCAATGCATTTGCTATGTGCTTTATTCCATCATCTGCAATACTATTTTCTGACAAAACAACTGCTTGAAGACTACGCGATAAGATAAACAATGTTAAAAAGAAAATGAAATAAATAAACAATTTAACTTTGCTTTGGCGTATAATATCGGCCATATATTGTGCTCTTTTATCTCCCATGCGGTTGCCAGATAGTATTAGATGAGTAAGTGTCTTGAAACGAAACAGAATTTCACTGTGAGATGATTCAATAAACATGATGCTATCCTATACTGTTCTCCAATCGGATTGCTACAAAGATTGAGGAGGATGAATTGTTTTTCAATAGTTACTCTTTAGCAAACTTATGATTATACTTCCTAAAGGATTAACTCTTCTGTGAAATGTCCAATTAGTGGTTTTAAGATTCGAATCTCTTAACTTATATAACTACGAAATTATTAATTCCTTGTTGTTCAGTTGAAAAGAAATCAATTGAATTTCAAGAATTAAAACTTTGAAGGCTAACTTAAATTTTTATCGATTACTGAGAAGATTTTATTCTCTTTTAGATACTAATTAGAAATACATCTTAAGTTTTGATTTTTTTTATTTAACAGGTTTCCAAGTATATTCGTTCAGAATACGATGTGTAATGGCATAAAAACGCAAAGGAGCATAGGTAACCCTGAATTTTATTCGAAGTATGGTCGCTATTCAAATGTCAAGTCTGGCTTAGGCGTTAGAACCCAGTCAATGTTTTCTATGGGTATTTCGTCTTCTCTTGGAACACATTAACATCCATATTCTAATTGAAAATCATCGGTTTCATTGATTTTTCTACTTCAAACATCAATTTCATGATGAAGACAATCATGACAGTGCTTTTTGCCAGCGTAAAGAATTTTTATAACCAATCATATTATTTGAAAGAATTTCGAAAATACTTCTCTAAACATCGTACAAGATCCTACGGTAATGAAAGATTTTCATTTTTTACAATTATGCGGACAACTTGATACTCACTGTGACCAAAATCATACCCCTATGAGTATGTGAGGGATAATACTATCTCGTCGAATACCATAACGACGGCAGTCAGCAAAACTTGGATCAGAGGGAATCATTCAATATATTTTAAGAACTTTTGATCGAATGACTTTTTAGAAATCGATTTTTACTTTCATTAAGTATTAACTGTTAATATTAGTGGCAAACGTGAAGGTTTCATTTCAGCTCATTACTATCGATTTGCTAAAATTACCAAAGCTTAGGTGAAAAGTGGACAGAAATGTGATTATGCTGTCACTCTTACTATCGTTAAAAATAATGTTTTACCTTGTTATTGTTAAAAGCCAAATTACTAATAACTTCTATATCTTTGTATATCAAATTTTTGTTTGTTAGAACCAACCGTGTATTATCTTTATCATAAGCGATGATTCATTCAAGTTGCTGATTACGATATTGAGATCGTAACGAAACGGGTGTTTCGGTGTTTTTTGTTGATTGTATCACTTGATGCACTGAAGGTTTTAATTCTAGTGCATCCTTTGTTCGCTGTATTGCTATTGATTTCAAGTTCATTGTTGATGAAGTTGATATTAGAAATACATTTTTCAGTGGCTATTGATTTACTAACATGAATTTTCGAGCTAGAGAAATTTCGATGCATTCTCTCATTAATTGATAAAACAAAAAACAACTTGTTATGCTCAATACAAAGCCTTGTGCAGGTACCCTTANCGTCGTACCCAATACCTCGCTATCTTGCTACTAATTAAGTGAATTAGGCTTTTTTAAAATTGTGTGGTTCCATGTGATCATTGATTGAAAATTTATTGACGATAATTTTAGTCTCAACAAATATTATATTGTAACATTAATTTTACTTTTGTATCTCTTGTACAGAAATCTTACTTGAAGACGCTTGGTTATTCGAGACAATATCGAGTGTTACTGGTTGCAAGAGGGAAGGAGATGGCCGAGTTTCTTTCAGTTGGATTACTTGAAGATTACCTTGATCAAGACAACTAATGACTTGGAATTGAGTAGCAGCAAAAAGAAGAACTTCATCTTCCGATGGAAAATAAGAATGATTGCAAATATCTTTGCCGGATTCACATTCCATCGCAAACATCGTCCTCGTTCCTGTCTTACACAGAAATTGTTCTGATTGTCAAATATTGAGTGATGTACTACATGATGAAAATCCCCACCACCCAATTCTTTCCTCAATAATGTAGGATTCACTCAAATTTAATGTAACACCTCTATAAACAGTCCGCGTGACTGATGGAAGACGAAAGAGTCCGCTGAGAAAGAATCTTAAATAGAGTAGCTAAGGTTTCAATTTTCGTCGATCTGATGATCTTAACGTAGTATTCAACACAAAGTAAAGACACTCATCGATCGATTCCCACCCCATAGAGTAAAGCATGATAGCAACTGACTCATCTTGCGTAAGTCCATCCATCGGTTCTTCGCATCTTTGCTTAGCTAGATATACATGACTTTGAACATCCGGTAGAAAATCAACAAGTTCTTCAACAGCTATGTCGCGTGGTATAAGTGGTAATTGTTCGTAGCCACTAATGGGTGAAAGATATTGATTTGCTTCATGAACAACATCTGTTATGCGTCGAATGTGTTCTGATAAATCATCTTCTCATGAAGCTACCATCTTCGATTGAGAACGATTGTACTTAATTTAAGAATGAGAAAAACGACAAAATAACAGCTATCTAGTAATATTATCGATCGATAGCTTGTAATCAAATTTACTACTGGAAAATTTCTATTATTTCAGCTTAGATGATCGTTTTCTTTCGTCATGCACTTGTGTGCTGATAAACGTGTTCATTTAACATACAATTATCTTAAAGATGAGCCTCCGCTTTCAATTGGCTGTACGCCAATTGACAAAGCACAGTAAACTAATCATCATAAAATAGGGTTCTATTTTGATAAAAATACTTATTGAATGAACTTCACTCGATTTGTATCAGATGAAAACGACGGCTTCTTGTTCTGGGAAGAAAAGCGATTATTGAGTGCACGATATTATTCGATCAAACAATAGACCCTATTTATTTTTGTAAATAAAGACTTCTTCAATTAGATAGTGCAAGTATTTTCAATTTGAACTGTGTTTCGTTAATTTTATTCAAGCATTCTTATAGCTGAAGTCGTGTCGTCTATCATAAGTTCTTCTGTTCTCTCAATAAAACTTGAACCTATCAGCACTATGAAATAGAGGAAGTATTGCTTTAGAATCCTACCGATATCTATTTTCTTGATTAATTACTGATAATCACATATACATGAATCTAACTCATCAATGGCTCATCATTGGTCGATAGAAAATGAATCTTTAATGTTTGTACATATGCATGTCGTAAGTGATTTGCATTGACAAACGTTGCCAATTATCATTTGATTCACTTTAAATAGTACCAAGGATGAAAACTCGTTCTATTATAATATACAACGTCGTATTCCTTGAAACAATACAAGTAAAATTCTACTTCAAGCACGAACCTAAGTTTTAAGCACGACAATATGAAACAACTTCTTATCGATACTTACTCTCGACGTTTTCTGCTTTCTTCCGTCATGGTGATGCTAAATACACTGTAGAAATCATTTGATGACTTCTCATGCATAGTGATATGTGATAAAAACTCGCTTATGTTCGTAATTCACTTGATGTCTATATATCAATTAAAGATTCGAATAATGTTTTGTTGAATTTTGTTTCATTATCTATAAATCTATATGTGCATTAAAATCTGTAGATTGATAGACTTTTATATGCTACAATTCTCATTTGAATCAGTGCAAGAAGTGTTTTAATCTTGACAGTTTCAAGCTGACTATTGCTTACTATAAGAATGATTAAGAATTGACGCATGAAAAGAATAATCAATGTAATAGTAACTTTGGATATAGTTTTCAATAATTGTTTGAAACTCGTGTGGAAAAATTAAGCAACAATCTTTCACTGCTAGAAGTATTCGTAGGTAAAAAATAATTAAAATATGCATCAAGATATTCAGAAACAGGTCAAAGATACAGTTTATTTTCTCAGAGTTGTTCTGTCCAGATGACAATAAGTTTAAAGAAGAAAACAATGAATGATCTCTATATAATAGTAACTAGTTTATGAATATAATAATTCTTTTCTTTCGTTGTATCCTTGAAGAAGCAATCATATTTATTTGCATGCCCATTTTTCTACTTACAAAGATCTTTTATTTGATTGAACAATAAGTTTTCTTACCCCGTATAACCAAACACAAATGAAAAAACCCACAACCTCACCACAGCTAATTAAAATATAACAGAAAAAATTTTCAGTGACTGTTAAATAAGTGTTGCTTGCATGTGTGCACTTAAACAATGTGTCAATGTATAATATTGGAATAGAATTTATTTTAACTTAGCATATAAATCAAAATCCAAATTCGAGCATTCACTAACAACAATAGCGATAGTTATTAACGCCACCTGCGCTGCAAAAACACGAATTACAAACAAATCTAGAAGTTGTTCCGGAACCCGCTGTACAATTAGTATAATAACAACCAAAAGCAGAATAGGCAACAGGATAGAAGTTGCCATTAGTAGAACATGGATAGGAAAAAGGTAGATGACCAACGTTGTTAATATTACAATAATTGCATGGTAGACCTGAAAATATAATTTCTATTAATTTCGTGTAAAGCTATACCAACCATGATCTAGTTTCTAATTGTGAGGGATAAAATTCTTGTGTATAAACAATCTATGCATATTATGTTTGACTGAAAAGTTTTCTTGTTGCTGAGCATAGCACGCTCAACTCTGATCTTAATCACAAAAAACATCACAAGCTAACGAAGATCATCAAAAAAAAACAAGTCATAAATCAGATCTTCAAAATCTTCAAGAGAGTCTTCATTTTTAATCTGCCAATCCTAGACTAAATTTTCCTTTGACTAATTCGGAAGATAATCCTTTCAAATGGCATTAAAATAACTATTATAGTCCATTTGAGACTTTTAAAAACACGCTATTGCTATCTTTTACGCGAAAAACGTAACGGTTTAGCAGCGATGAAAAAGTACTCACCTACCCAATTCTTATAACTTCAGGCTGAATTTCGAAAACCTACATAATTGTGAAAATTTTTCGAGAGCTTTTTATTAACTTATATACTTCTTCCGTTGAACTAAGACGCATGTGGGCTAAAATTTTATCCTAAACAGAGGAAAGTGTGTTATGTAGTAAAGAAAGCAAGCCGACTCTACCATCTAAGCGATCAGGAAATGTCTCTTTCCTTATTCTCTCACTTTAAAAACATTCTGTCGTAA
Organism: Rotaria macrura; assembly: GCA_900239685.1. NCBI lineage: Eukaryota > Metazoa > Rotifera > Eurotatoria > Philodinida > Philodinidae > Rotaria > Rotaria macrura. The sequence continues at coordinate 485 of OENT01000254.1, read as the reverse complement.
CCGACCGAAGACATTTTCGCGCAAAATGTTAGCTTCAGACAATCATAATTTTGTCAGATATTTTTATATCGTCCGTTCTAATCAGAGATCGGCAACTCCAACTCCGAGTTGGAGTTAACTCCAGCGAGTTTACGCTTTTTTAAGCTAGAGTTGGAGCGGAGTTGAAGTTTGATTTTTGCAATGTGTGGGTAGAGTTGGAGTGGAGCTGGAATAAGCCGGAATGGAGTTGGAGCAGACTTGGAGTAGGGTTTTTTAATTGTTGAGTGGAGTTGAAGTGAAAAATTTAATTATTGCCCGGAGCTGGAGTGGAGTTTGAATGGTCTCGAGCAGAGTTGGAGTTGATGATACTTTTCAACTCAAATTTAACTCATGTTAGTTTCGTGAATGATCAGAAGAGAACGAAAAGGAATTAACAATGGAGATAGATGAAGACGTCCACGTGTACAGTAACCGTCGACACTGTTAAAAACCTAATATAAATGATT
>OENT01000253.1:0-150778 GCA_900239685.1 Rotaria macrura | reverse complement strand
TGACGGAGAAGGAACAAAAAGAACATGAAAATTTTGAAGTCGTGATCCGAATTACCCCAGGGCACTGTATCAGTAATACATGTGAACAATAAGTAGCAAAAATTGCCGACACGTGCCATACAGTATCATACTACTGGCCAATGCCATGGTGTCTCCTTGAGTTTTTATAACCATACTCAATTAAATGTCAATTCGATAACTTCAAATGTTTTGCTATTAAATATTTGGTTGCTACCGTCTGAATAAAACTCATCGAGAGTACAAAAAATGGATTTGAAAATATGGATTTTCGATGAAGTTTCACCAATATGTGTTTTACGTGGCTTCATGTGTTCTGTACGTCATCGAGAAAAGTGAACAAGCCTTTATAACATAAATGAAGGCGGCATTATGTGCTATCGAATCTGGTTAATATGATATGTTTTGTAGGAGACATTACTCTCTGCCTTTCGACACAATTACATTGTCATATTTCTGTATTAATTGTCATTAACTAGGTGAATCGTAGCAACACAACATAATATACCACGTAACTATAATAGCTGTTTTTTATTATTAGTAGTATTTATAGATCAGGCAATTTTTTCATTTAATCATACTGATAAGCATGTATATATACGTGGGCATGCTTGCGTAAGACTATATGACTTCACTCTGTTTAAATTTAGAAACGAAGATCTGAATGCTTTAAGTTTCATTTGAGCGACGTATGCATTAAAATACATCGGACTTTTAGTGATATCTATCGACAAAAGTATATAAAAAACTATAGACAACTCGACACTGTGATATTTATTAATGATGTTTTGGTTTAATGTTCATTAAATAATAAATTACTCTCTTTCTTGTTGCAATTGATGAATTGACAAAATAAATAATTGGTACTTTACACGCTTGCGGTGCAGCGTTGCACATAGACAATAAATGGTCAGTTATTTAGCCAATAGAAAGTTTCATTAAAGCAGCAGCGTCTATTGCAAGGACCGGACGCGTTTCATGATTCAAGGGTATTTCTGATGCAATGAATTGATTATAAAAAGTCGGCGTTTGACATAAGTTTACCATTAATTTCAGAATGTCACAACCAGAAGCAGCAGAAACAATCGAAAAAAAAGACGTCGAAAAAGGAGATAAGGTTACTCCATGGGATGTAGAAGCGGAATCGGAGACTGGGATCGATTATGATAAATTGATTCGTATGTCATTATTTTCAAGATCTATTTCTTACTAACTATTTTATTAATTTTTGTCCAGATCGTTTTGGTTCATCGAAAATCACTTCTGACTTGATAGCACGCATCGAATCAATTATTCAAAAACCTGTTCATCATTTTATTCGTCGAGGAATCTTTTTCTCACACAGGTTGATTGAACAAGTCGAGTGCAAAAAAAACCAACAAACTAACCAATTTGTTTATTCTAGAGATCTTGAATTGATTCTTACAGCTTATGAACAGAAGAAACCATTTTTCTTATACACAGGTCGTGGTCCATCATCTGAAGCAATGCATCTTGGACATCTTATTCCATTTATAATGACCAAGTGAGTGAAGACGGAAAATATTTCTCTCTGAAAACTGCACGTAATCACTTCAGATGGTTACAAGATGCATTCGATGTTCCACTGGTAATTCAAATGACTGATGACGAAAAATTCCTTTGGAAAGATATAACAGCTGAAGATGCAAATAAATATGCCTTTGAAAATGCTAAAGATATAATTGCATGTGGATTCGATCCAACAAAAACATTTATTTTTTCGGATTTCGATTATATTGCGTAAGTTAATTCAACGTTTTTTTCTTCTTCGAAATTACATGTGTTCATTTGAATAGTCAATGTCCGAATTTCTATCGAAACATTGTTCGCATACAGAAAAACGTTACATTTAATCAAGTTAAAGGTTTGTTGCATGTGCAAACATTTATCAATGAAACAAGTAAAATTACCTTTCTATGTCGATAGGAATATTTGGATTTGGTGAAAGTGATTGTATTGGAAAGATAGCGTTTCCTGCCATACAAGCTGCACCTTGCGTTAGTTCATCATTTCCATTTATTTTTGGTGAAAAACTCAAACACGAATATCCTTGTCTTATTCCATGTGCAATCGATCAGGTGAGTTTATCTTGTTTCCTTTTGTTACTCATTCGTGAGAATAGTTTGTTTGAAAATCTAGGATCCGTACTTTCGAATGACACGTGATGTTGCACCACGTTTAAACTTTCCTAAGCCAGCTTTGATACATTCAACATTCTTTCCCGCCCTTCAAGGTTCGAAATCGAAAATGTCTGCGTCGGTTTTGAATACGTCGATATTTCTCACGGATTCACCAAAAGATATCAAAACAAAAGTAAATTCTACTTTTTTGATTGGGCGAAAAATTGCAATGACAATATCATTAAATTGACGTAGATTAATAAACATGCGTTCAGCGGAGGAAAAGATTCGATCGAAGAACATCGAGCTAAGGGTGGCGATTGTGACATTGATGTATCGTATCAATATCTTCGGTTCTTTATGGATGATGATGAAAAGCTTGAACAAATTAGACAAGTAATAGACATTTTCTTCTATTTTCATCGAATCAACATTTAATTTTTATTCCTCAAGGATTATTCATCTGGAAAATTATTGACTGGAGAATTGAAAAAGATTTTAATCGAAGTTTTACAATCATTAGTTGCGCAACATCAAGAACGACGGAAACAAGTTACTATTGATGTTGTACGGCAATTTATGGCACCGAGACAACTTAATTTTCGTTATTAAATTATTTCCAACATGTTTCGATCAGAAAACACAAGACGTTAGTTTGAAGTCGTTATTTAAATGAAAAATAAACAGATATAGAAAAGTACATTTGTACGATTGAAGCTTAGCACGAAAAACAAAAGAAGAAGATATTCATGAATAAAAATATTGATCTCACGTATTGGTTTTTAAATTCTAAGTCCAACTTTTCTGAAAGCTTGAACGAATTGTTGTGGATCTTGAGCGCCACTAAGTTCAATTTGATTGTTAATACGAAAGTGGGGCACGCCAGATATTCCTTGTTGTTGACTTCGATTGATTTCATGTAGAACTTCTTGTTTGTATTGATTCGATTGAAGAAATTCTTTTATTTCATTCGAATTGAAGCCAACTTGCTCAGCTGCTTTAATTAAAAACTGATGATCGGATGTATCTTGTTCTTGCTCAAAATAGCCACGAAATAAAATATTAATTAAATCGTTTTGTTTTTTCTCTCCATTTTCTTGTCGTTTAGCAAAATAAAGAAGACGATGAGAATCGAATGTCGAGCCGATTTTACCGTTAAATGAAAAATGAATTCCTTCCTGTTTACCGGTTTCAATCATTTGCGGTAATCTCTGCTTTATAAAACCTTCGCCAAACTTTTGTTTATAACGTTCCATTTTCACAAGAGATCCATCACGCGGAAGAGTTGGATCTAATTCAAATGGATACCAAGTAACTGATACATCGACGTCCGAAGAATTTATCTGAGAAAGAGCTTTTTCTAAACGACGTTTTCCAATATAACACCAGGCTGAAAAGAAAATACTGAATGTCTACTCTTGTTTCCATTGTATTCGATTATCACTCACGACAAATATTATCACTAACAATATCAATGTGAAGCTGCTGTTTGTCTTCCATTGGCTTTTGAATAGTTGACATCGTATTATGTTTAACTTTCCTTATTAAAGGGAATACTAGAATATTCGCAAATAAGGTTCGTTTCATCAAATATGAAACAAAAAAAAAGAAGAAAAGACATGAGAATACTGGTCGATGCGTAATATATTAATAATAAATAAAAACAAGAACACGAAGACATGAGCTTTAGAAAAAGACGTCTCGTTGTCGTTGTCAGTCAAAAAAAGTGAATCACAATGCAAATTAAATAAAGAAAAGAAAACTCAATGTCCTATAATAATTTTAATGCTAAACCCAGTGACCACGCAACTTCGAATTGTTGGATTTTTTTACAAATGTGAATTTCAATTTCTTCTGATAATCCGTAACCTTTTGTTAACAAAGAAAAAATATACGTTAAATCGAAACAGAGAAATGGATGTTTTGTTGACGTTGTCGATGGTGAACTGCAAATATTTTTAGCTGTTTGTTTCAACACGCGAATGGGTATTTTCGTGAGAGATGATGGATCGTTATCATCTAATAAGAGTCCAGCATCATTAGCTATGTCATAAAAGTATGAAAAAGTATAGATGGACATTTGATCAAGGCCAACAGCTGATTGAACATTTAAACCAATGTAACGATCGATCGATGACATACACGAGTAGAAACGCTCATCGGAATTGACATCTAAATTTAGAAGACGAAAAGTCGAACGAGATCTATTTTATGACATTGAGAGAAAAGCAAACAAATCAATAAACCTTGATGAGATTGAACCGTCCAAATAATTTCTTGAAATTTAAATTTTCCCACAACATCATTTAGAAAACAAACCGTTTTCAGTTGATGAGATTCTATTGATTGTTTATCATTTGTTTCATTCATAAAGATTGTTTGTCGAGCAATCATCAAGCCATAGCCTAAATATGAGCGCGAATAAAGTTTGATGTCGCGACGAAACATTCGAAATTGATGCATATGTCTTATGATTATTTCTTCATCACTTAATTTTATATCTTCACTCATTGGGTCTTGTCTTTTCACTATTTTAACTGGCTTGATTTCTTCTAGATCAGCCCCATGGACATCTATTCGTGGCATTTCCTTTTTCTTTTGATTCGCCGGATCACGAAATGCGTTTATTTCTTCAGGCTCAATCGGTTGCCGAGCTTTTAATAGTAAATTTAATTTTTCAGCTAAACTTGTGTTGGACAATGACGGATTATAAGTTATTTGCGTTGAACCACCGCCTAAATCGAGTGCTGCTATACGACTTCCATAAAATTGTTCACCTGAAATAATTCATACGACATTTTTCGATGAAATCCAAAATACAATCAAATCTTCAAAGATCAACATCATAATTCAGATATCAGTAGTGATCATTAATATTGTCGACGACGCTCAGTCTTCTCCCCTATCGATACTTGTTCAAGCTTGGAATCGGATCCATTTTCTCATGGCTAAACCTAAGACTGAAGCTAAGACCAGTAATTATCATCTGATCGACTCTCAACAATTCTCGTGCATGTTTCATTCCGTGGCAGTTTAACTTCGCTAGAGCTCATCTACTTGAAAAATTACTGGATTTAGACTCAATGGATAAAAATTACGGATATCAATATTGTGATTCACTTTCAAGAACAAGAGCGATGATATCTCTAGTAGAATTATTTTCACCACCGGCTCTACTATCTGAAAAAGTCTAGAGTCACTGTGGAATCAGTGATTTATTTTATTGGATAAGAACTTGAACAACAGTCTTGACGAAATTTAAGAAGTTTCACTACTTCATTGTTTTGACAGATTCGATTAATGATTAAACATAAAATGGGTTTCGCCGTATGTTTTAGAAAAGAAAGTTCAAAAATTGTTTCACAAAAAGTAAAGTATCTGAAGAATTTCTTCCAATATTATTGCGTGTACCAAAGCAATTGGTCAATATCAACATGAAGATAGGAAATTTCTCTGATTCGATACAACTTAGAAAAGACATTATATCTATTTTTATTTTATCAAAATAGTATCTGCATAGACACTCGAGTCGTTTATTCAGAAGGAAAAAATTTGACCATAGTGACAGCCACTTCGCTAAACTAGATTCATTTTGATGCTTGAATGAACCGTGTCACATATCCAAGATTTTGGAGAAGTGCTCACTCCTCTCACGGGAGATGCAACATCTTCGGTGTGAAAAGGGAACACTTCTCCAAAATCTTGGATATGTGACACTGCTGGAATCTTAGCATAGTAATGAATTCTCATGGTCAACTATTGATGAAAACTGCGAAGAAGATCTGCTTTCACTGTCGTCTATAAGCAAAGAATCGAGAGAAAAACAATTGAAGACGATCGAAACCCAAGATATGTAGCATCTACTCAGCCACAAGGTTACTATGAAATCTTTTCCAAACTATTGCTATTGGAAATGGTAACGTTCGTAGAAATCGATGATCCATGTTTTTTGCCATTCCAATGGGACGACCTAAGAGCAGCTAACTGTATCGAAAAGTAACCAATCTGCATTTATCAAATCAAGTAAACATGATATTCAGTAGCTACTTTCATCTCAATTGAAAGTTTGAATAAGACATCCGGAGTGAAAAAAACAGCCATTTGTTTATTGATCGACACTCGACTTGCACTGCTTACTTTTTCTATAGAGAAGTAAAAATACTTTTCCTCGACCACTTTCGGTACCAATAACTATCAGGAAAAGTATCAATATTTAGGTAAGTGCTGTGAGTATTTTTCTAGGTTTATTATTATATGAAACTGTCATAAAAACAGACTTGAAATGCCACGATCAGCTAACTTCTTCGGAGGATGCGAAAAGTATCAAGATAATTATTCGAAATAGCTTCATATCGAAATCTAAATGTCATCATCGAACTTACTTGAATGTGGATACTTTTTCTGATCATTGCAGACAGTGGGTATGCTGAGAAAATCCTTCTCTTCGTAGAAACTCTACAGACATTTCACACGATCAGACAATCGATCAACAATCAGTATTCGATGCTTCTGATTCTTTTCAATAAACTGATAAAAATAACAAGATATCGATTTTTTCACTTCTCAATGACTAGAGAATTGCCAATCATCGTTTCTTTTAGCGAGTCCTAGAAAATCTGCAATATCACTCATAGAACTGAGTAGAAGAAATAAAGAAAAGTATACTTTTCTATTTGTTTGAACAAATCTTTTAAGAGAAATCAAATACGTCTGTTGAACAAGGGATAAGAATTAGAGATGTAAGTCGGAGGATCGAGCAGCATCCGTGGGCAACAATTTTCAGTTTTTGTCAATACTCAGCTGTTACCGATTCCATTTTTTTAGGCTCTACAGCTTTGATGGCTATAATTGTTTTATTATTTATACAGCGGTTGTGCCGGTTGATATTTATTAGTCGTTTTGCAGCGGTGACCGCTTTTTTTTAAAAGTGAATTATTTCTATGAGAACGGAAAAATCCTATTTATTTCAATCTGACTGATGAAAAATAACGGGGAAATGTTCGATTGCATGTGAGTGAACATCAATGACAGTCGCTCATACAATTATCGAATTTTCGTACGTGACTGTAATTGTAGAAAATTTGTTAAAAGAAATATCTAAGCTTCGATAGGTCGGTCTTATGGCTTCCATGTCTAACTAAAATAAAAGATTTACTTATTTTATAGGAACGGATTTATGATAAAAGAAAACGGTCGATAGATTAGACATTATTCAACGGTGCACAGTTTAAAATGTCAATTGAATTTCGACGTATGTCTTCGTTTCTTATTTAAAAATATTCTAAATAAACATTCTGGAATTTTACCTTTAAGATAAACAAGTGTAAGCCAAGCATCGATTCCTTCCTCTGTTTCATTCATAACAGCGATATCCATTCTCGGTCTATAGAAACCATATTTACTAAATGCAGTTGAAACAGAATCTAATAAAAGCTTTTGTTTTGTTTCACTTATTAATCTTAGGCCGGCAGTAGCACGTAAAACAATGGGTGTACTTCGATGTTTGAATCGACTAACTTCGGTGTCAGCTATTTTTAATAAGCCATCGATTTGTTCTTCAGCTTTGAATGCGTTATCGGCAAATGATGATAGACCGGGTTTTACTTCTTTGAAGACTTCATTTTTTAAAACAAACGTATCTCCATTTTCATCATCAGTTGAGGCTCGAAATTTATAAACATGAAGGCGCGTGCCTGTTGAACCAGCATCTAATACTAACACATAAGAATAGGGGTCAAGAAAATGAAGTAACGGTGATAACGATAATGATGAATATAATATGAGTACAAATGTTATTATTATTAATATATATAAAAGATTTCGAGTTCGATTAAAAAAGCTCGACGTAGATTTTCGACGGTGAAATAATGGAAGCATCTTTTTCTCTGAAGGTTTTGCTGATCTTTGACGAATTTCTTGTTCTTCGGATCCTTCTTCAAAACAGGCAGTTGCACTGACACATCTAGACATTGGCGATTAATCGATTTTTATGCACAGTCGATTCTTTTGAATCGATTGTCAACCAATCTAAAACAAATCATCGCATTTATATTGTAGAACAAAACACAGGGCATTGATTTTGTTCTTGTTTTTTTTTGTTTTCGTATGATTAGTTATTTATGGTGGTGAGGCATTAGCTAAGTAGTGATCGTGCCTAGAAAAAATCAATGTACAATTGAGACAAACTACTTACTTCAAGCAATTCAATAAGCTTTCATATTTTGTACAATAGAAAAAAGAAATCTAATTTTTATGGATAACTTTACAGTTGAATAAGATGTAATTAGAAAAAATATCATTTAACTGTCGCCTGTAGCATAAAGAACTTTCACGAAACATAACTATCATTGACATTGGTTTCATGTCTCAATGTAATAAATCATGCATCGTCTAGAAAACTCTTGTTGCTTAGTAAGAATTCTAAATCTAATACGATAGAAAAGAAATTCACTAAAGATTGATTTGAGTAAATAAAAAACATTGATTAGAGTTAGTACTGAATATTATCATACAATAACTATGGTATGCTAAATGAATATCTAATGCAGAAGTTTCGTGCAAGAAAGACGTATATATACTTGAGAAGTTCATTGAATGTTCTTATCATTTGGATTTGCCCGTTGTTTATCAATCTGAAACAGAAATATTTTTCTTTCTATAGATAAACATGAGGGTCACCTCGCTCTATGCCGTGTTATCAGAGATTTCTCAAGACATACGAATCTTGTAAGGCCACGTAACTCATGATTAAATGTTCTTTTCTAGAAAAACGCCTTTGGCGGCCAAAACTACAGCAAGCTAATCGAGGAATCATCTTTTAACGAAAGTGAACTATCACGACACATGATGTAGAGAATTTCAGTTCGATCGGAGATACTAGAGTGTACATAATAGACTTGTTCGTTCATTGTTATTTCTTGAAGAAATTTTCTTTTCAGAAAATCTTGAAACCAAACAGAACTTTCACCATGTCTTTAGCTTTCCTAGGATTTTTTTCTCGAACATTGTAGCATTATTTTAAGAACAATATCTAGTACCTTAAAAGTGCCGAGTAGATGGAAAACGTTGCAGATGATACGATGAACTAAAAATCTTGGTTTAGGACAACGAGCTAAAGAGATCCTACGAAGAAAAATAAAACATTCATGTATATTTGGCAAAGCCCTAATTAGACTTACAATTTAAATATCAAACAGCAAGGTTGTTAAATGTAGGATGACAAGAGTATACGTGGATAGCGTCTAGATTGACAAACGGATTAAAATATCTTTCTCTTTTTCAATTATTTGCCAATGCAGTTGTTATCAATGACATCTATTTTAAGTATTCAGTGCATCCACCAATTGACAAACGTGTCACACTGCGATGCACATTCAAGTAAAGAGAAATAGAATAATAAATATATGGCGTAAAACTATTTGTATTCCTACCGAAGTAAATATCACTTGCTTGAAATTTCTAGATGGCGACACGAACAGTAAAGTTTTGATGCTAAATTCACGTTGATATACAATCGCATCAAAGCGTAATATATCACATAAATATGAAATTAAATTTCCATTTTTTTCACTATCTATAAAGTTGAATGAAGTTCATTAATAGGAAACTTATAATCGAAATGCATAGCTTTGTGAGAAAGTCTTGAGTAAAAGAGAATTTTGAGTCATCGTGACGTCTAACAGATGGGAAAAAAAGAAGAGAAAGAAAGAACAGTACATCCATTGATGATTTGATGATTTCTGAACAAATGAGAATCGACGAATAAGAACCAGCGTCACCTAGAAAATCTATTTCTAAACGCTACATCTTGAAAAACAAAATTTACGTCAGCTGAGAAAATTAATCTTTCTCTCTCATTTGTTATTCAACTGGGAAAAAATCAGATCAGCCGTTGTTTTGAATGATGAATTTGCTTGTATTAGAAAACATTTTAAAGAAATTCGATGAATTATACATTAGCGGAAATTCTCTTGAAATCGATATTGATAAAGATTTAACAAGAAGTCTTTTTCTTCCAAGAAAAGTAATAGTTGATCTTCTTTCGGATAAGGCTGTGTCAATGATTCTTCGTTTATCACAAGATGAAAAAACGATTCATTTTCAAGATAGTGTAACGTTAATTTGTCAACAAAAATAACAATAATCGAAAATAAATAATTTCCTCGTTTAGCTTCGTTTGTGTTCACGTCATCAAAATAATGCTGGTCGATGTTACTCAACATCATGTCAAGAACTGCACATTTGTAAGAATTATATTTTACGAAAGAAATGCATCGAATTCGATGCAGATGGAAAATGTTTATATTCTCATTCATTGTCGACGGAACATAATCGAAGAGTTCTTCATCAATTTAGTTTATCATCGGATGATGAGAAGACATTTGATTTCGTCTCTCATCTTATAAAACTTTCGATCCCAATCGAAAATCCATCGACTCTGGTTTTACAAACTCTAGACGGACAAACTATAAATGATGATTTAATTGAGTATTGGTTGAGCAGTCATAAAAATTTAGCAATCCATCAAAAGTCAATTAATTCAAACACTGTTCAACTGACATTTGAAGATAACGAAGGTTTCATACATAAGTCATTTGCTTTAAAAGACTTAACTGTTATGTTTCTTGTTTTATTCGTTGCCAAATAGTTTCGTCAATGATAGAATCTTTTATAATGAAAAATCATCAAAGCACAGTAAAAGTAAAGAGAACTCTTTCATTCGATGATTTATCGTCACATTATGAAAAAGATTCAAGCAAACACTCAGCTCTGTGCACCAATGAAAGTCAATTGATTTCGGATTCAAATATTCACACACAACATAATTATGCTCATCAGCCAGCTCAGGTAACTAATTCACATGTCAACATTTTTATTCATTCGAACTTCAAACTTTCAGTCATCTTTTGGACATAAATACGAGGCATTGAATAGGAACAGTTCGTCTTGATGCTCATAGCTGTGGACAAGAAACACATTTAAGTATTTCATAGTAGGAGATTTTATGAAATACACAAATCTCAATTGAGGGTAATTATTCGAGAAAAACTAACATGCGATGGTTTTCTGTTCATTGAGACCACTCTACAAGCACTCTTAGTTATGTTTTACAAAGTTTTCAAAACTTTTAAGTGAATAGGATTTTGACGAGCTCGTAAAAAGATGTCGATGGAAAGTTATCGACATACATTGAAACGTTAATCCTAATTCTCTGGTTAGACGAGAGATGTTCAAGGATAGGACAAACACAGTTCTTTGTCAGTCTAATCACAGTTCTGCAGATGCTAAATTAAAAAACAAATCTGTTGCGTAATAGTGTTAACTGTTACGTATGTTTTCGTTCGATCAATTTAAGGTTACCTATGGTCAGTTGTCGTTTCTCCCTGGAATTATTGTATCTACGCTAACTGCTTTTCTACTATTTAAGAATTTCGACTTCGGAATTTTTGGATAATACTGATTTTAATTTGACTTTTGAAAATAACTATTCTGCCAATAGAAAACAATATAGTTTTCTATTGGGCTACAGTATTGAAAGCAAACAAGGCGTTGTGGCCATGCTTAGAAATCAAAATAATACAGATATTCCGACTATCTTTAACTTTGAATGGAGAATCACATATTGATTATGTAAGTCACAGATTAGTCAGAGATTTAGAATAAAAAAGCGAACCTGGTAATTTTCTATAAACAAGTATCAAACCATATTCTAATGTAAGAATCCATCAATAATCCATTGACCAGTTCTGCATATGATTACTTTTTCTAAACATCGATGTTAACCTTTTCATAGGAGTAGAGTAAAGGAATGTCAGACGATTGCAACAGTTCGCTGTAGCAGTGTTCTCTTTAATGTAGCATAATTGAAGTTGTCGGGTCTAGAACTCTGAATCAGTAATTACTTTAGCGAAATTATTTACTCGACTTTATCAATCAAGACAACGTTTCTTTGGAATAGTGACGAGTAGTTCCCTATCAAGTTTGATCTTCAAAATTTATACGAAATTCTTGGTTTTTGTGTACTCAAAAAGTGAGTACACTCTAGAATCGATCAGTGTGTCCGGCCGTCCGTCCTTTTACACGATAACTCTTTACAAATACATTCGATTGAACTGAAATTTTGTGCATAGAATTTTCTCATGAATATCTCGATCGAGTTCGAATATGAAAAGGATACGACAAGAAATGGGTGAGTTATCGAAAAAATTGTCATTTTTCACCAAACAATCCATGAGGTGGGGTACAGGGATTTTATCAAAAAAACATTTTTTCTCAGAATTATCCACAGCATATAGAAATCGACTCAGTTTTTAACGCTGATTCCGAATCTGAAATTAGTTTTGTACCAAATCGCAGCTTTCTAACAAAACATTGGCTGAAAAAAGGTCTCAAATACACAAATACTGCATCTAGGAACTAAATTGCATAGATATGTCTCAGATGACCAGTAGTTTTGGAGCTTCCCAAAAAGGTTTACCAAGATACTTCTCCCGTGCACACATTCTAGAATGACTGATTTGTCTCATTCACGTTTTGAAGTACACATAACTCTCGGACATAAGTCCGACGTTTTCACATTTATTTCTTATAAATTCTAAGTCGAGCAATTTTCCATTACTCTACGACTGATAGCCAAACATGTACTTTGCTTTCAAGAAGGCAAGTTTGAACTTGTGACAGATTGATGTTTTCTATGCGCCCTTGACTCACGTACCAGATGACTTCACAGTGATTCATGTGCAGTTACCGATAAAATAGCACGGGTTCCTTTTCAAAAAAGATTGACCTTTGCATATTCTTGTGATCGTGGAACTTACTTCCTCCTTTTAACACGATAGCATTCATTCAAAATTCTACACAAAGAAAGCAGAATATTGGCAAATAGTTCTCGGTCGTTTCACAAAGTAAAACGATTTTAAATGAAAGAGAAACAAAGATCTTTTTTCACGGAACTATCTCTGTGTGCAAAAATTTAACGTTCATAATGAATAACGAAATAATCCAAAAGTTACGCTTTGTTAAGTTCTAACTGCACGTGTTTATGACATCTCGATACACAACCGAATTTCACATTCATACATGTAAAATGGAAATGTGACACAATTACCAGTAGTACTTCTATAGGTCAGTGTAACGGCACATCTTGCATATTTCAATTAGTTTTGAACGAAAATTAATTTTCCATAGGGTTCAAGCCTTAAAATACAGAGAACTCGATTTTGTCTGATCGCTTATTTGATTCAGTATTTACATGGTGGAGAACAGAAAGACCACTAACAAACATATTGAAGTCATGATGTTTGTTCTTCATCAGAATTATTATTGACTAAGTATCAGAAACGTTTATCTTATGTGTTTCGAGTAATGATTGGTTTTTTTAATCGGAAAAAGTGAATAAGTTAAAGTAGAGACATTCGATACTGACTGAGCACAATACTTGGAAATCGTTATTACTAACTCAATTTGTCTTGCATAGGTACGTTTATATTTACACTCTGCCTGTACTTTTAAATACGAGTAGAGAGTAAAACTTTATTTTAATATCGGTACTTAGAAAAATATTCATGAATACCTGTACTGATTAGTTTTCTCTCTTTTCCGGTTATGAATATTTGTAAAAATGTTACATATATGATGAAATATTGCTCAGAATTGCTATTCTTATTCCGATTAGATGTGTAAAAGATTCAGCTGTCTTGAGTTCGACCTTTTTATCAACTCATTTGCTCATTGACTTGCCTATTTCTTGGAGCACAACGTTACTAACGATATCCGCATGAATAATAGTGGCATCCTCAGACATAAACTGCAAGCGAAGATTGACGTTTATATGATGCCTCTAGTTCGTTAACATCGACACTCGAAGTAAAAGTTATTCCTATTTATACTTGTTGTATTTGTACTTGTCCAGTCTGTAGTAAATGAATTTGAAGAAGTCTATGTATATGTGTATATTTCTTCATGCCAATATTAACCGTGAACTTCTCTGTAATCCATTTTGTATTCCCTATAGATTTCGAATTGGAAAGAAATCCTAGTTCGACTTTTAAATAGTCTCGTTTAAGATCTGTCCCACGCTCAATGATGTATCCTAACATGAGTAATTCGCTGATTAGCAGCAGGTAAGCTTTGAAACACATTTAAATTACTTTTGGCTTTCTTCATCGATTTCCATGATAGAAATACTTCGACATAGGTTTACTGCTCGTTAGTAGACAAGACTTTGTTCCGCAATGCGTCAGTCTAATGCATCGCATTTACGGCCAAGATAAAAAAAAGAAGAACTGAATTCTTTTTATCGATGAATAGTCATTGAAGTTTATACTTAAAAACAAATACACTTGCTTCATTTATCGATTTCCACACTTCTCTTATATTGTACACCTTGTTTTATTCCACGTATGCACAAATAGTTACTTCAATGATAAGCGAGAAGAAAATGTTTTATTTCTTTGTTTTTTTTTTTGCTACTTAAGACGTCGACAATGTCCGAAACTAAAGATCAAAATTCTGATGTAAATAATTGCTCGAACGAACAACCAAGAAGTTTAACTCTAGGATGGGGCCGTGGAAAGAAGAAAATCAGCGATGGTCCGCCTTCACCTTCATTAACGACTGACAATTCAACGTCTTCATACGATAATCAAACTCGTAAAAGTATATCGAGTAGACTCTGTCCTTCAAATGTTTCTCGTTTAAATGATCAATCATCATCTACTAATTCATCAGCAACGAATGAAAAGAAAATTCGATTTTCTCAACGTTTAATTTCAACAAAAACCGAATCTCCTATTCAAGAAACGAAGCCGAAAGTAAATAACACTGATTCAAAGTCAACATCAGAAATACACACAGATAAAATCGATTCAAATTCCAATCAATATCATCCTGAGACTAATTCTCAGACAGTTCAATTATCAAACTCGTCTCTTTTGCCAGAAGTCGAACAAAAACAAACTCATGAACAAGAAATTTCAGATAATAACACATTGCTATCTGACGATGGTAGGTCATTTTATTAGCAATTTTCTACGCGCTTAGTGAAAGAAATGCGATCGAACATAAGCAGGTCGTTTGAAACAGAGATGGGTACGGTTCAGTTTTTTCAAAATTTAAACCGAACCGAATCGAAAAGGAAAATTCTGAAACTCCATTGTAGACAATTAAAACTATGTGATTTTTATTTGAACTCGCTCATCTTGTTCTGGATGATTGTTATCTATTGTATCTATGCTTGTGTAAATCTACATATTTTTAGTTATTATTTTGTTTTCCTTATGCATGTGCAAAGTAGTGAGATTTGTATATGTATTACACAAATAGGAAAATAAAAAACACTAGGGAGCATAAGTAAATATGAAAACAATACAAAAATATCAAGAAAATTTCTCAAAAGAAGTCAGAAATATCATTTCTCGATCTTGTTTAACGTTTTTGAGCATTCTTTTTATTAGAGCCCATGAACCTAAAGCGAATGGACACTCCATAGGTCTTGGTTGTGAGTAGGGGTGGTACTTGACTTTTTAAACTTTTGTAAATTAAATAAACTATTTACCATTTACTTTAGTAAAAGTAAATATACTATTTACCAAGTTAAGTAGTGAAGAATTTATTCATTTTACCTATTTACTTTTTGAAAACGTAAAGTAAATGTACTACCCTTAATTGTGAGTGTAATATCTCGATCATTTTTGATCGTAAAATAATTATTTTTATGCCACAGGAACGAAAACCAGATTCTGAACCTGCTCATATAAAAGGATATTTCATTGCTCTAAGAAAATTTTTAGCAATGATGGTTACAAATCAAATATAAAAAACGTTCGCTTAATGTCCATGTCCTTAACGCGAACGCGAAGCAATCAAATGCTCTTTAAGCGAACAATCTAGATAAGAACAACCGGAAATGAAAAGACTAAAATATTTATCTATTCCTGCGCACAGATTTTCATGAAATCTGATACAATATATATTATTCGATTCTTCATCTTTAGCTCTGTCATTCCTGCCGATTCAACATGAACATATAAAAACTAAATTTGGAAATAAGATACATTTTCTTTGGCCTCAGGAAAACATCAGGTTTCTGCGTTTAATCATACGACTTGTATAGATAGAGGAAATCTAGCTACACCATTCGATAGAGCTGGTCGAATTTTAGTTCAAAGAAGAATGAAACTTTTGTTGAATTCTCCAGGGAGAATGGCTGATGAAAATAGTCGCATCGGGTGCTAACTTCACCTGTGTAGAAAATATATGAATATCTTCATTGCTAATTACGACATCCGTTGACTCGCCACTTTAATTTTTTTTCGTATCTATAAACTAATTTAAACTACATTGAATTAACTAAGAACCGAACCGAAACCGAAATACTTTTGAAAAGCTGCGAACCGAACCGTGCCCATCTCTGGTTTGAAATAATGTGCTGATGCAATGTGTGTGTGTTTAAATGAAGAGATTCTATTTTAATAGAAAAATAAGTTAAAGGTTAGAATTTGAAATTTAAGTGAATTTATTTTTGAGTAAGAAAAGACTATAACTGTTTTAGTCTTTTCAATATACCGTGTAAAATCAGTCACCCGTACAGACTAAATTGGTTGTCATACAAATTTTCCCACCCGATCAACGAAATCACATGTATCTAGAATCTCTCCAGAGGATTTGATATCCGTGGGCGTAGCGCTCGAGCAGCAGCAAAAAAGGAAATATGAGCACACTGTCACATCTCAAGAATACGCATCGAGGAGAAAACGTGCAGAACCATGAAACAAGACGAATAAAGCAATCATCTATTATAGGATTGCTTGATACTATATGACATTTTTCCAACATATTTAAACGGAGTCACTTAGATTTGGTTCTGAAAATTTTGAGATTCAACAGACTTTAGACCTGGCGGATCATACTCGAGTAGAGACTCATCACAATTCCGAAACAACTCGTCTACTTTTTATGGATTTAAATAGTAGCCTGAAGAGTCATATTTGACTTGGAAGATCATATTTTAACTCGATTAGCATATAGTTGTGGGTTTCATGGTGACTAGACGTACAACTATTGTGACTATGAAACAAATGCTGATACTACTACATGAGTAGAAATCATATGATTGCTAGTGCTTCAAGATTATTAAGGTTAACATAAAGCGAAGGAGCGACTGAAAATATCTTAGCGTTCGTTTTCAATGCAATTCATGTGTGTACTGTAGTTTAAAATGAGGTGCTGACCCCTCGTAGTATTCCAGATATCACTCAAAATGCTAAAAGCGTCATCTAAGACGTTGCAGATACCGTCTGTAATGCTAAGGGAATCTCTTGGCATGTCGAATGAATCGCCAAGAACAAGTTAACACAGACAAATGTTGGCGTGCTATAGAATAGACACCAATCGATGTTCGTGGAAATTGTCGATGGACATTGCCGTCAGCGAAGAGAACGATAAATCGATACCTACATTCAATCCCATCTACAATCAAGCATAATTATAAATTTGCACGGAAGTATCGATGAGCCTGATATGAAATCATGCCAGAGTACCTTGAATCACAGTGAGCTATTCAGAGAAAAAGATACGCTGATAGTTTTTTCATTATCGATTAATTTCAGATCATTTTTGAAAGAGCTCCCCCGAAAATGATCGATTACATCAGGGAAATTGAACACAAGGATATTCGCCTTGTTACCCGAAACGACAAAGTACAAGTCGGGTGCCGAGCCGACTGAGTTAGCTATGAGTGTATTGTAAATAACATTTTTTTAAATTTATTTTCAATCTACAAATAGATTCAAATGAAACATCTTCAACTAAAACTACTTCGTCGATGCCTCGGTCTGTTAGATCAACGCCCACATTTGTTATTCGGGGTTACAACACGAGAATTAAAGAAAAATCGCCTATTACAACTTCTAGTCAAAATCAAATAAATTATTATTACAAGAAAAAATTCAGCAATCAACATGTATGTATTGCATTGTTAACAACATGTTTTATATTTCCTAGTAATTTAAATAAAACTATCGTTGAAATCTTTCAGTTATGTTATCTTCTTGGTCCTGGAAGAGATCAAATCCATGAAATCAAAGAATGTCAAATATTATTTTACTTACCATCTGGCTACTGTCGAGTGGCAAATGATGAGCAAGGAAAAGATATCGAAAGACGATTATATTCAATTTTACCTAAAAACTTATTCATTGAACCTGTCAAACTTAGCGATACACTTTCACTTCTTATTCGCTCATCAGCTGCCGAAGTCATTTTGCAACCAAGTTGTTCAGATTTCATGCATTCCTTTCACTTAAATATTTGTTTCATATCTAGGTCAATCAAATTATGTTGTTATCACTGAACTATCGAAAGCTCATCGTAAGTTTAATTGAATATTGTCTTTAAAATCTATCTATCGAAAGAACCTATAGAAAAAGACTAAAACACGAGAATATTTCCTGGATTTAACTCACCTACTCTGGTAACGGCAAGGGGTTTTCAACAATGAGCTCATCTGCAATGCGGAAACATGTTTAAAACCCTGGACGTCATGCTCAAGAGATCGATTCAAATTTTTTGAATTCTAAATTCTGTTCTATCAAAAGACTTATTTATTTGAATCGTCAGTTTCACTATCCAGCATATAAATAGATATCACACCAATGCTTTTCATCTGATAAATCTCATGTGATAAGACAGGATTTTTCATGAAAACTTCATTTGATTGTTGAAGTAAATCTTGATGAATCTCTGCAAGGCATAGGTCGTTGTAAGACGAACATCGTTTCATTCGATTTTTCAGTCAAGTTGATTAAGATTTAAGTAAAAGTTCAAAGAATAGAATCGCTGTTCGAAGAAAATTATTCGTCGACCATGTCAACAGTCTATCGAATAATCTGCGAGGCTTTTCTAGAAAAACAAATGTCGATTTAATGATCCGACAAAACTCGAGACTCTCGAGTCGAGAGTACTCAGATGAAACTTGAAATCAAACAATCATTCAGTTAGGTGAGCTGCCGACGACTCAAATTTCTCGTTAAAATACGAATTTTGGCTTCAGTACAGATTTAAACCTGTTATCGAATATTTACATTGGCAAACTTAATTAAGTTCATACTGATCTGAGAAACGGATCTTTATGAATTCAGGATGATTATTTTGAATAGTGAAAATCATTTCAAATGATCTTCACAGATGGCCAGTCTTCCAGAGCTAAATTGTGTACCGTTCGTTTTCCCAAATCCATCATAGAAATGCCTTTTTTCAAAGCTAAGTGTCAACCTATCAATTGGGCGTTGCATTGTCAATTGTAAAGTTTTTCATGTTGTAGAACCTGTTTCTGAAATCAATGCACTACTTTAGATGAGTAAGAAATGAATCAATAGAACAAGCGATCATTTACTATGATGTGCCCTCTATCACAATAAATCTTTATTATAATAAATAAAAGATCATCTTTAACAATATTTGGCAAGGAAATATAGAAACAATACTTTATAACAATAGCACTTGCTCGATGAAAACTATGAAATTCTTGTTAAATTTTAGTAACCATTGATGTGATTAATGAAATTCCAAGTGAACAACCAAATTATTCTGAAGCATCAGCAGAAAATGTATAAAATAGATGAATCATTTCTTTGATGGAAAAAATAAATGTTTCTTTCCAATAGAATCCATCAGCTTCAGTTAACAATGAAGATTTCCAACAGGTATTTCTTTTCGACCAAAACGAACGGGAAAAACAAATTCTATTATACAGTTTCCAGATGATGGAAAATTTCATATCAGTAAAACTGGTTCAACAATCGATGTTATGTCTGGTGATATAAGTCAATTTCAAGTAAAGTTCTAAAATTAATCAATGATCCAAAAGTAATCGTGAAATTCTATTCCTCATTAAGACTCACATTGTGTAAAAGCTTTTTCTAACATTCCTAATTCATGCAGTTGATAGTTTTGACACCGAAACTGAAATCAAACTAACGTACGATACATGTAGTTAACTGAAGTTAACTCGAACAGTTTGTAACAGAATCCTCTTCGAGATCGGGGGAAGATCAGTTTCGATCTCTGTTCCCAGAAATCTTGGAATCCATAGTGATTTGTCTCAAAGTGTGAGAAACGAGCAATCAATGCACTTAAAAGCAGGAAAAAGCACAAATTTTAGTTGGCATTTGAGTTGCCTAGCAGCAGAACCCGAAAAAAGCAGGTAACATAGCAATCATACATTTGGCAGGGAGCACAACTGTTCGGATTCTAGAACGTAAGACGACATATTGACTCTTGGGAAGAGGAAGCCTAATATTTGACATACAATGGTTAGAGTTCTCTGGGATGAACAACAGCATCCTTTGACCAAGCAAACAGTATATTGCGTGCATAAAAATCCAATCATGAAATGGGTATGCGTTCCCTGGGAACGGCGACACCTGACAGTTCCGAGTCTAGTCCTGTGTAATTGCAGCGTTCTTAGATTGGATATACGTTCTAGGTGCTGAGACTAAAATTGATTTCGGACTTGCCTACTATACACCATGTGATTCACGATTTGGATGCATTCCTAGTTACAGCAATAGAGCATGTTTTGTAAAATCTGATACGAGTAATGTACTCATTCTCTGTTCTTAGATTAAGAGCACTACTAGAAATGACGGTATGTCCGAATAAGCTTTCAGGAACTCAATCACTCACCGAATATTGACACGGATTGAAGTGATAGACGCATCTAGAAATTTTGAAATTGATGCAAATTCATAATCACGAATCATTGTGTGAGTTCCACTTTTTAGGATATAGAATTCAGAAATGTCTAGTCAAGATGAGTGGCTACCGGGACTTATTTTTCTACAGAATTAAGTTTTTGGTTAGGGATTAATTATTTAAGATAATATTTCAGAACACACACATGGGCGGACACACTATATATGTTAAGGAACCGTATGGAATTTATCTGAAAATGCTTACGGACTTTTTGAAAAATCCTAATGAATCTTGAAAAAATAAGTCGCAGTAGTTGTTGATTACTTTTGAATCATTGTTTTAAATCGAAAGAAACGAAAAATTTCCTTGTGCTTGTAAAAGGTTGATTTAATGATATGTATAAGTACGTCGAACAATTTACGTGACGGTGTTCTTCGTTGTGCTGGTCATGCAGTTGAATCGCAGTTCAAAAACCGTTACCGTGCAAATGATGCTTTACTACTTGACGGTGGTTCGACTAAAGCAAGGAAAATTCTGTTTGTACCTTGGCAAACTGAAGTTAATGGAACGGAAACTTTAGAAACTCAAAAGGTTAAATTATCGACATATTTTCTTTAATCAATGATAAAAAGAAGAATAATATTCGTTTCTGTTTTTTATTTTGCTAGTCTTTGGCAGATTTAGTTAAATGGTGTATTGAACAAGCACAAGAACGAAAGATGAAATCAATATCATTTCCACCTGTAAGATTCTGCTTCTTATTTTCTATTCATTGAAAGATATTTGTTGAATAACTTGGAAAGATTGGCACTGGCCAACTTGGCCTCGATCCAGCATTTGCTTGTGAAGCTATGATAGGTGCTGCAGTTGAACGTTTGCATCAATATACCCTAGACGTTTCATTTGTTATTTATACGCCAAGACAAAACAAGAGTAACGAAGCTGATGTGTGTTATCAAGTACTTATGAAGAACATTTGTTTTCACATAGATTTCTAAGTAAACGTGTTTAAAATAGGTTTTTCGAATGTATGTTGATAGTCTCTGTGAACAAATAAAACCAATGAAAGTCGAAAGGTCAACAGCAACTAAGCGACAGCAAAGCCAGAAAAGCGTTGACATACAAAAGAAAATAATTCAACGAGAAATACAAAGTTTGTTTTGTTTATTTTTCTAATTGAAATCTTTTAAATTTTTCGAAATCTTAATAATAATGCAATTTACATTGTAAATATTTAGTCATCGGTCAAAGCGTTTGTTTTTCTCCTTCAAAAAAAGGTCCTTCTCGAAATAGAAGATCTGCCCGGAATGATAGAAGACCTTCTTCAATTAATCAATTTCTTGTTAATTACGAACTTTTTTTAGTGTATTTCCATTAGAGTCCTGCAGGTTACGACTTTTTGCTACCCTAAACGTAACCTACTGAATAACTTCGTAACCTTGTCCTGTTCTTTCACCGAGATTTTTCATCTTACAACCTATCATACTCTTAGAGTTTCAAGTTCAAGAAAATGTCAGTATGAAGTTTTTCTTCAATATGTTTCAGTATATTTTATTGATTTTTCAACGAAAATCAAATACAAGATTTTTAAATATGTCGAAAGTTTCTTAAAAATAAAATATCATTAACAACAGCATTGCTTTAGTTAGGTTTTGTCTTCTTTTTGACAACAGAAATGTCAGAAACATAGGCGGTGGAGCCCTCAGGCTAGGAGGGACTCAAGCCTTTCCTTAAAAAGAGTTGGGGAGACTTCGTGGCGCTCAAATATTTGAAAAAAATACAGATTACATCGTGATTCTATGCTTGATAAGCGAAAGCGGTTAGAAAAGGCAATGATTATTTTTCTCCTGAGTTATGTGCCACCTGATCCTGAGTTGCAGGCGTATGCGTTTGTATATTTTTGAGTGATCCTCACTCATTAACTCTAGCGACTACTTTATGAAGATAAAGGGAAGTAGTTAGAATATATTTATGATGTCGACGTGTTTTTATTTATCATTAGAATTTGTGTCGTTTTGTGTATTTTACTTTTGAAAGATTTTGAAATGATACAAAAACAATAAGATTTGTGAAAAAAATAAATGTCGACACCGACATCAACAAAACAACTTCAAATTACATCTGTTTTTGAAAAACGAAAAACAAAAACCTGTGAAGCTGTTAAAACTCATTCAAATAGTTCAAATAATTCTTTAATTCATCTATCTAATGATGATGACAATGTGATTTCAGCTCAAGAATGTATGTCACCAGAAATGGTAGAAGTTTCTACTTCCAACAAAGACACAACAAATCTTTAATCATATCCTTCTTCGTCATATGCATAAAGGAAAACTAGATCAGTTAGACTCGAACAGCATTCGTTATGATTTTCCTTGAAAAACATCGGAGTAGAAAAACCTTTTTTCTGGTATGAACAATAGTTTTTGTACTGATGACTTTTTCATGCGCTGGAATCAAGATTTAAGATTGTTCGTGCTGATGTTAATAATGAAATAAAAATTTTTATAGTGTAGTAGAATTTTCGATTGTTCCCAAGGCATGCAAATGAGTTAGTGCAGAACATTTTCTGATTGAAAGTTGGGACAACGAAATTTAAAAATCTGTTTTGCCTCGTCATGTCGAATTCCAATGGTTATTCTCAAAAAAATGTGAGCCCTTCTAAGTTAGAAACGTTCCGCCGCCTATGGTCAGAAATGTATATTAAGTTCGACTTTGTAAAAGTTATATCTATGTGAAATCATCCTTAATTTTACTCTTACACTGTTTTTAGTAACCTTACCCTAACCTGTCCTAACTTATAGGACAGGTTAGCGTAGGTTAAGGTTAACCTTCAGGAATCTAATTTCCATCAAAACATGACTAGATTTTTCGAATTTTGAAGAGAAATTTTCTAAGAATAAGTTCGTCATTATTAGTGAACTCTTAAATCTCTGAAAATCTCATAGGCAGCCTTGGTTTTCTGAAAAACATTTTTTGATTTAAACATATGGGACATGATTGAAAAGCCACCGTGGAACATAATATAAGAACAAGGATCTTTTATTATGCAGGGGAGCTTAATTGAAATTAGACGATGCAAAGTATTAGAAAGAGTTCGCGACGGTCTTATCGCGAGTTGATCCAACACCAGTGGACGAATTCATTTTGCACGTTTTAGAGCATTTTTATAAAACATGAAAAGCTTCGTAATCGATTAGTTCGATAAATTATTTCCCATTCTCCAGAATTTCAGTTGTTGGATTTCAAAATAATATTTCCACTTATGAAATCAAGCACTTGCTCAATAGATGACGGTTAATTTGTCTTCACTTTCGCTAATCAAGGTCAATACTCAACGTTTTGGTATCAAGTGATAGAGAGTCTTATGTTTTCTATTTCCACGAAACTTTCAAATTTTCCGTTGTTGACTAGAGCATTAAAGAATTGCAAAGACATTTTTCCCAAATGTAACTTCGAAGAGTTTTCATCGCAGATCAGAGACCGAAATGGACAGAAAAATCTCGATTCGTTTTCCGTCTATGTCGTAGATGTTTGAAACATGTTTGTCGACGGATGAAATCTTGTTCGAGAACCTGTGAACATATTCGATGATTTGATTGAATCATTTTTTATCATGTCTTTTTGTCATGTTTTGACTGTTGAATGTAGACTATTGAGTAAATGCTTCCCTCTCATTTTTTCCTGACACATAATAGTTGTCAATGTCGAATCAAACCCAGCACTTTGTCGAGTTTGCCTTCATTGTAGAAACTATATTTCCAATCTACTGGATCATTCTCTAAATACGAGAAAGCGTTTCGGTCCATTGATTATGCATTACTCCATGTATTTATTCTAAATGTCACGAGAACGGTTTTAAAACACTCTTTTATAATTAGATGATGAAGTTTCTCTATGTAGAATTGCCTAAATATGGAGAGATAAGCAAGGACAACTTGTTTCCTCTGATTTTGATTCTACTGTCGTTCCACACATCTCCACTCATGACGAGAGTGTATCGCATTCGAGGTGAAAGATATATGAAAAGAAGTTTTTTCATCTGTACTTCCATGAAACCCACATCGATCCTCTAAATTGGACTTTTTATAGATATATCAAATCTTAAAGAATATCAAATAAGAAGATTCATCTTGGTATAATAATGAAAAAAAACTAGATGATTCAGTAATTGATTAGTACATGTATTTAATAGTTCAAAGGTCGTCAATTCGTTAGAAATATTCAATGTTTCCATAATAGATGCTCCCCATGATAGTTACTCTCCAGAAAAAATGACTTCTAAATCGTACCCTCACAGAATTCTTATTGATCGGACGAGTTATGTATCCGACAGGTAACATTTCGATGAACTTGAATTATTACCCGTGTCTCATCTATAGCCTATGATATGTCTTTAAGTGTGCGATGTTCAGGGCTTGTTTCTGTTCTATGCGCTCACACATGGTGTTATGCTTTAAATAATCGAAGCGACTGTACAAGTTTTTCATGTATTCTGGATTGAATTTTGAATATAAAATAAATCTAAAGACTTTTTATTTATACTTTGCACGTTAATTTAAAGGTAAACGCGTAATCACTCTGTCAACTTCGTCCAACATGAATGAAAATCATGGTTTGTTGATAAAATCATTGGAGAGATTATTGTACGAAAAAAGATTTGATCTATCATTGGTGGATTCGGTATTCATCGATAAAGTATTTAGACTTATTTCATGAAACGATGACATACTGTTCTCTTTGTATTCTAATTAAAAAGATTGATTCATTAGTCGATATATGTTTAACGTGCAATGTTTTCCCACGGATTGACTTCAGTCGGAATGAACTAACATTGGTTGGCGATCGTGATTCGTGTTTTCAATGTTTCTACAATCTGAGTCAAAATAAAAGAGTTCATCATTACAGTTATCGGGTGACACGGGATGAACAACAATGTGCTGAAATAAAAATGAATTCATATACATCATTGAAAATTGACGAAGCTGTTGTTCTTGGTGAATCCAGCGTGAGTGAAGAAAATTTTCTATTCATTCAAATTTAAACGAAAACCCGAAAATATTCTCTGATTAGATTTCCATTGAAAACGATGATAAAAACATGTTGAACATCGATTTAAAGAAATTACAAGTCGAAATCAAACGAAATCGACGCATTGCTTATCTCGTTCGAAAACCCATTAATCGTAAGAGAAGTCTTTTTTTGTTGAACAGTTTTATTCTATTTTGATTGTTGAAGTTGAAAACATAAAATATCCATCGTCATGGTCACCGTCATTGGAAATGGTTCGAACAATTGAAATAAGTAAATCTTCATACAAAAGCGTCGAATGTGTTCGAGTTTTTCATGAGACAATCTCAGCTAATGATTGGACTATTGAACGAGTACGTTTGGTTCTATCGCAACTGTTGTATTTGAAAGAGTATTTTCATTTTTATTGTCTTATCTTCATTTGAATAGATTGAATCAATTGAAAATCGTCCCTTATATTTACATTTTATGAATAAAAATGATGGAGAGACAAATGTATACTTTCATGGTTGTCCGTACTCATCTGTTCAATCAATAATTCACTATGGTTTCCATTCCACGAATGTTTCCAATTATGGTTCGTTTAATTTTGATTTGCTTTGTCGAAGCATTCACTAACATAGTTTTAGGGGATCAATTTCAAAACTCGTCATTGGGGTCGATTTGTTTGACACATAACGCATTACAAAGTCATTTATTTGGAACTCGTCGTTCAACAGATGGGAGTCATTATTTGTTTGCTGTTCATTTAGCGAAAGATGATTTAAGTAAAGATTACACTTTATTGACAGATGACGAAGCTTGTCTGGCTCTACCAGTATATTTGATTGTTTATCGAAGACGAGCGGAACTCGATTAAACCCAGACGCTTTTCATTTGCTTCTATTATCATTACCGATTCTTAATAAAACCATCTTCTTCTTGTCGTTTGTAATTTCTTTTTTACAGCTATGATTTGACTTTAGAGTTGTTTGCAACGGTTGGTAAAAATGTAATTATGTCGATTTCACTCTAAGCATTCAATCAATTCAGACATGATCTGAATAGGCATCTCAAAAAGTCCTATTTTACTTTGAATCCATCGAACAAATCCAGATATATGTTCTATTGTTAAGACTGTTATTGTTAAAAATATTTTTCAATTAATGCATTCATGTTTTCCAAGATGATCTTTGTCTCAACGATCGAAACGCATCAGATCTTTATTCTATACTCTTTATTTTGATGTTCAGAAAGCGAAACACATGCGTCTCTATCAAAAACAATGGTAAACAGTGTCATTCGTAGTTCTAATTTCATTTAGAAAGGTTACACGATTTTATTTTGCTGTTGAAATTCAATACATAGAATGGTTTGGAAGAGGGAGTAGAATTCGGTACTTGTAAAATAAGAAGAGATATCAAGAAGTCAATTGATTTTTAAAATTAGATGAGACAACTTCTGGTAACTGAAAATATCAAAACTAAATGATAAAGAGAAATGATTTATAATTTTCGTTTATTTCTCGAGTGAAAAACATACAGATATATAATAATGATGAAAGTCCGATTTCCCTTTCTCCAGTAATTATCAAACTTAATATTAAGTTATATATATATATGTCAATTTTAACGTTAAGAACTCGATTTCTAACATGTTTACGAATTCGACTCGATTTATTTTCATTGATCTTTCTCTACGAATCGATCCAATCCAGTATTGTTAGCAGTCAAAGGTCCACGATTGTACAAAAGAGATTTTAGCTCAAACAAAACATTTTCTTTTCTGTTTACTGACATTGACTTGTGTCTAAAAGAATCCATCAGGATGTGATTCGTTTTCGTTTACTGTTTTGCATTAAAGACATGAAAGAAATTTCACTTCCAATTTTCACTTCAAGATGTTGTATGTTTCTTCTAGTGAATAGATGTTATATGATTCAGCACAAGCTCTACTTATCATAGATGTGCATTGTAAGAAACAGGATGAATTATAATATAATTTCGATGCGACAAGCTCAGTGTGTCTACCTGTCATGTATCGAATATTTGCTTTTACTAATAGAAGATCATCCTGACAATAGAATATAATGGGGATGCAGTTGAATTGCACAGAAATTTCTATAATCATAACGCAATGGTTTCAGTATCCCTGTCATGTAGTAACTTTGGAGTATCTATTATTGAATTCAAATACTTGTGGACGTCGTCACTACCATTGTATTAGGTAAATCAGATTCAATCATTTGAATAAATTCTGTTTTCAAAAATACTTGATCGACTTTAAGACGAATTTATTTGCTCGAAGACAAACATAACGTATAGACAATATAAAGCATTCTCTAATCTTGTCGTGTACAAGAGCGACATCTTTTTCTCTACAACGAGGAATGTAATCTTTGAAACTTTGATTAAAGCAAAGGATATTTTAAAGAAAACGTAAGAAGAAAATCTTTGACAATATTTTATAGATAATGGATGATTAATGTTTACTCTTATTGGTACAAACAATGGAGTCATCTTTTAAGATTTGAGCTATTGTTATTTAGAGTCTTGATCATTTTTCTAGCTAAACGACATAGTACAGAGAATATGGCTGCAAAAAATCAAGGAAACAATTTTCGAGTATAAACTTGAGAAAGAAAATCTTCGTCGTCAACTAATTCTTTTCGTATTGTTTCAGCTTGAAATTCTCAAATCTCGTGGAAATGGAGTAGTGGCAACGTTCGATACTGTATAGTTACCATCGATTGATTGATATTGATTTGTACCGTTTTGTTTTGTTTTGAAGATTTCAGCTGATACAACAATTGCTGAATTAAAAAAACGACTCGCACAACAAAGTTAGTTTTATTAACGATAGGAAAAGCGAAAGAAATGAAAGTCTTACTTTAGAACCAGCACTTTATCCCGAACGTCAATCATATCGAACTGAACCAAGTAAGAGATTATTACAAAGAATCTACAATTGATGTTTTTCATCCATGAACTCATTTCTAGCTGGAAAATCAGTGAAAGACACACAAAAACTATCGGAATTAAATGTCGATAAAGTCGGAAAAATTTACTTCAAAGATTTAGGCACACAGATTGGATGGAGCACGGTAAAAATATTCTTCATGTGTCTAGATCTATCTAAATGAATATTGCTTCTCTAGGTATTCGTCGCTGAGTATGCAGGTCCATTATTGATATATTTGTTATTTTACATTCGGCCAAGTTTTATCTATGGTTCATTTGCTGCTTTAAAACCGATTCATTTTGCAGCTCAGTCAGTTTAATTGATTATCATGGCGAAAAACAAAACTTCATAAAGCATGTCTTTTGTTTTGTGTAGTTTGGGTGCTGCTTGTTGGACAGGTCACTATGCAAAACGTATCTTAGAAACAATATTTGTTCATCGTTTTTCTCATTCAACAATGCCAATATTCAATTTGTTTAAAGTAATTCATATTTGATCGAATAATATAAGAGCAGAGAAATAAACGTGTCTATGGTTCTATGAAATAGAATTGCAGTTACTATTGGGGCTTTACTGCATTGGTTTCATATTTTGTCAATCATCCACAATATACTCCACCATCATATGGCACTGCTCAGATATATTTAGGTTTAGGCATTTTTATTGTAAGTTCATTTCTTTTTAAACCTTGTTCGTTGCTTTTGAATTAAATGTGGAAAACGATTTTAGTTAAGTGAACTTGGTAACTTGTCAATTCATTTACTTCTTCGTGATCTTCGTCCGGCTGGCTCAACTCAACGTCTTATCCCATATCCAAATAAAAATCCTTTTACAAGTTTATTTCAATTCGTTTCGTGTCCCAATTATACATATGAAATAGGTTCATGGTTAGGTTTTACATTGATGACACAAACATTAACAGCGCTTCTATTCACAATTGCTGGTGCTGTTCAAATGACAATTTGGGCTAAAGGAAAGCACCGAGCTTATAAAAAAGAATTCGCTGATAAATATCCCAAACAACGCAAATCGATTATTCCATTTTTTCTTTAGTTCAATAGAAAAAAACGAACATTGATTAAGACTTCTGTTTTCTTTCTCTCTTTGTTTCTCGCTGCATTCGTATGTTAAAGTTCAAAACAAAACAAATGATTTTCGTCTATCACATTATTGACATTAAAATAAAGGAAAACAAATCTATGTCGTTTGCTCTTGATTTTAGATCCTAAGAAAATAAGCTCCTTTTGCTGTTGAATACTTTCTATGTGATGTTTTTTTCTAAAATCAATTATCCATGAAGCTCCAACGCGAAGAGTTATTCGAATGATAATGCTCATCAGCATAAATCGGTTGTCGATTAGAACGAAGCGATGTTTCATGCATTTCTTCCTGGTTTATCCTTATTTAACTTAATTTTTAGTTCAAAACAGAATATCAAAAGGAAATATGGTAACGAGTGACTTCTTCTTAAGCTATTTTTGAGTTCTAATTGAAAACTAAGCATTATCGTAAACTTTACATTTTCAAAACGAAACTTTCCCTGTTTTTGAGAATTCGAAAACGAATTGTTCTTGTCGTATGTTACTGTCAACGAAAACTTTCGTAAAGCAAACTTAACTAGGCAAGAAATATTTAAAAGTACTAATCGACTCAATCTTGTAGTGTCAACTAAAGATGTGCTGAAACTAGTTTCTGAGAAGTTTACATCTCCACTTTGTTACTGAAATTAATCGCATTGATATATTGTTGCGCTGTAACGAAGTTGATTATCGTTTTTATTAGGTAGAGTTCTTTGAGTGTAAAAATTTCTGGATTCGACATCTGATCGATTCAAAATTGTCAGGTGTGAAGTCTAGGCCGTCGTTGCAATTTGACAATGTTAGAGCTAATAGCTTCTAACAATGACTATGACAAAGGTTTTCAGTAGATGATTAGTAGCGAGCAGATGTCACTAAAATTTGATGAGAACATAACAATTGTATTTTTATTCTACTTCTAGAAGGCATGGAAGAATCATTCTCATGTTAAAACGAATAAAACAATGTCAATTTTGTTTATGACAGTAGTTCACTCGTGTCTTACAGTTAAATCCTGCAGAGATTGTAATGACACATATTTTTGTAATCCGATGAGCTTTTTCGGTAAGTCAAAACGAGATTGATTAGAGATTTGTCGACTCATAGCTTCTATATCAATGATAAGTAAAGAGATCTTTTATTTTGAGAAAATTTTGACGTCGATAGATCATACTTACTCTTCTCGAAAACATGTGATACACGAACTCGTTCTCTTGCAGCATTTGAATGGTTTTCTAACTACTGATGCAATATTTCGTCATTTAATATATGCACGAAAATTTTTACCTAAGAAATAATTTATTTTCTTCTCATATAAAAAGAAAAGGTTTGATGCACTAACTGAGTAAATTTATTTTTTAAAGATTTCTTAAAAGCAAAAGCGTGCAATGAAAGAATTTACAGTGATATTGTATGCTGGTGGAAACAATCGTTTGTCAACAGATTTATCGGTCCCGAAATGTCTTTTATCGGTTGGAAATCGTCCACTGATTTGGTACAGTCTTGAAATAATTCAATCTAATCCATCGCTAGCATCGTGCCCATTACTTATATTGACTTCGGGACAATGTCGACAAGCTCTTGATGATTATCTTTCAACATTAAACATAACATATGAAATAGTTATTTATCGACAACATCACGAATCAACAAATGACGATCAGCAGCAAAACCAAGATGAATTGGGTACATTGGATATTCTTCGCTCATGTTATTCACGTATTCGAACTGAATCCATATGTCTTATGACATGTGATCTTTTTGGGAAAATTGATCTTTCACCACTAATTAATATGTTTAGAGTTAAAGATGCATCTTTATCTATGCTTTTACTTAAGACAATAACACCGCCCACAACTGGACGAGAATCACTTATGCAACCTGGTCAGAAGAATAGATTTACTCCAGGTAAGACAGTAGAATATGAAATTTATTACAGAGTTCGGTTTTGTCATTGTACGAGAATCTTCGTAAAAAAGCTTGATGACGAGTATTTCTTGATAATACGACTTATCTCTATTGACAATCGTCTCAATGTGCAAGTGATATTTCTACATCTAAGTTATTAATCTCCCTCTCTCGCTCTCTTTCTCTAACAGTCCATTCGAATGTTGATGGGACATTTGAGAAACCTTTTTACATGATTGATATTTCATTCGATCTTGGAGAAAACGGAAGAGGTTCATTAAGGTTCTGATGTCTTATAAATTCGAATATAGTACATATTACAAATTAATGTTGCATGTTTATTGTTTTATGAAAATGGTTTTAATTCGAGAAAATTCTCAAATGATTTCTTTACCAAAGTGTCTCTCGATGTTTTTGAGTTCAAGTTCAATTTAAAGTAACTTGAACAGATGAATTTTCAGCCTTCTTGACGAGCACATCAGTTTGAAAACGAGAAAGAAAAGTGAAACATTCATGTGAACGAACAGGCACAATGCTTATTGTTGGCAATGCTCTTTGCATAAGGAGCGCGATGAAAATCAAACGAAGATTATTATTCTAACGATCAAACAAATGATCCGTATAGTTTAACTTTATGAACTAGAACCCGAATTCTACACTGTCGATCAAACGACTAATACGATAACCTCGATACGATTAAAAGCCGATTTAGATGAATCCTTTCCACTAGAACAAGAAATTCTTGCTAAGTAAGATAATAAAATAAACCAATCATTTTTTTAAAATAATTAATTCTATTGTTTAGATATCCTCGAACTCTGATTCGGACGGATTTAGTTGATGCTCATTTATATTTAATTAAAAAAACTTGCTTGGACATAGCTATTCGTTCGAATTATGCATCGTTTCGTAAAGAATTTCTGCCTGACATGGTTCGACAAATCGCCGTTGGCCAATCACTTGAACATCTCGTTTCAACGAATGCGAATAAAACGGTGACGATCCGTCAGAAAAGTTCGTTTCGATTTGTGTTGATTTTGTTTTTGTTTCAATTTCGTTTGAAACAACAATAGAAAATGATCTGGACGATTATGCTGATTTATCAAGACTTCTAGAAGAGTATGATTGTGACAATAGGCAAACAAGAAGAGGATGTTATTATTTTATTGATAATACGCAGAGTTTTCGCGTGAAACATGTTCTTGCCTATCTTGAAGCCAATCGACAAGTTACTTGACCGATCTTGTTCCGATTCACTCTAATTGATTTTGTTCTCTATTTCCAAGGCTGCAGCACTTATTTCATCTTATAAGAATGAAGATATTACTTTTAAAGATCGACTCGAACAGACTCAGGTAATGTTTTATACATTTCCAATCATCTTTTCTCACAGATAGTAGCAGCTAGTTGAAAGAAAACCACAAATATCTCAATGAGCAAATGCTAAACATCGCTTCCTTAACTAAACATGACGAATTTTGAATTTTATTCCAAACGATTCATATGCCAATACGATTGATTATTAATATAGATTGGCTCAGATTGTGTCATTGGCGATGGATATGAACTAGGAAAGAGAACAACAGTTAAACGCACTATTATTGGAAAAAATTGTCGCATCGAAGATAAATGTAAAATAGTTAATTGTGTTCTTCTAGATAATGTTCAAGTTAAAGAAGGGTAAAATCAAATAAACATTCGTACTTGTTTCCGATTTCATACGAATATATTTCAATGATTCTAGAGCAAATCTTCTAAATTCTATCTTATGTTCTCGTTCGATAATTGGAATCAAATCTGATATTCAAAACTCAATCATTTGTTCAAATCAACAAATCGAAGCTAATAGTTAGTCGAACAGCTTTCCTCGCGGAATGATTGACTGTTGTTTGTTTTCGTGTTTAGGAAAATTAAATGGTGAAACAATATCGGCCGCAAATCACGAGTCTGATGTTTATATGGTGTATGATGACGAGTAATCATACTACGATCAGCTTTTATTTTAATTTTGCGCTGAATAGAACGCTTGTTTTTCTTCAAAATCTATATATATATTCAAGATAAGAGGAAAAACACGAATAAATATGGATATTAACAAGACATTGATAAGTTTAGCATTGTACAAATCTATTCTATGCTCTGCTGTAATGTATATGATTGTAGACGACGGGAAATGACAATTATATCTAGACGAATATGGTGAACTGAAAAGCTCGATTGTCTTGAGATTAGAGAGGTCTGAGAAGAGATATTTGTTTATTGTGAAAGAGTACAAAGATCATTTTCACTCTGAGAAAACAAGCGATGTCATCGTTTTATCACGAACTTCTATCTTGCCTGAATCAACTCAGTCGATAAGAGAAGATAAATACAATATCAGTGTACTATGTTCTCAACTCATTCCTGTGTTTTTATACAAATAATACCACATCGAAACACTTGCTTCTTCAATATAATAGAATTTTTCTTTTGCGCACTAGTTGACAACGGAAACATTTTTCTTTCGAACATGGCAAGAATGGGACCTTTGCTTTGGTTTTGGTTTGTAACTGCTCTACCATTCACTGCTATTCTAACATTTATTGCCACTTTGGTAGTATGTATCAATGTTCCAAATAATGCACCCGCTGATGAAAGATTTCCTCAAATTTCTCAATTGGGCACTGGTCAAGCATATCCTTATTTTGTAGCTGGATTTGTTGTTTTATCAGTTCAATTAGTTGTAATTCTTCTTGGTCGTATTCAATTTCTCTTTCAAACTCAATATATAATTAATCGTGCTATTATCAGTGTTATTCATGGGATCGGTCTTCTGTCAGTTGTTTTTCTTCTTCTTATGGCCATCGCAAGTATTGATAAAGCTTCTGCAATACATCTTACCGGCGCATTTGGCTTGTTTGGACTTATCTCATTCTATTGTTTTCTTCATACTATTCTCGTCTTCTATCTTTTCATTCGTCGATCAGATGCTCCACGACATTCGAATATTATTCTTCCATTATGGTTTCTCCTCACTAGTCTATTGTTAATTGCGTTTTTTGTTGTCTGGCTCTTAACTTCCAAAGGCATTCCGGAGTATATTGCTGCAGCAACGCCTTTTATCTATTTTCTTGGTTTTGTACCACAGTTTTGGATGCAAGCAAGATCGAAGAGGCGAGATTCTGTATTATTTGAAGCAATATCATTCACTAATCACCCAGAGCGTTGATTCTTCGCTGCTGTTTATGTGCATTCAGTTTTTGTGAGACGAGAATATATTTATTAAATTATTCAACAGTACACGGACTCACACCTGCGAATTTCCACCAGGTACTTGCCTCAGTTATTAAGAACGTCCTCAATAGAAATAAAAGTCATTTTGAACGAATATTTATCCCTGTTTGTTTCATTTTTCAGGAAAAAAACGATACAGAAGTAAACACTTGTGAATTAATATCATCTAGAAGTATTTTGGTGAACATAAAGATTTTCATTGCCATTGAATGTGCAGCTGTAGAATTATTGAAAATCCTCATCCATTCTAATGTTGATCGATAAATAAGGCTGCTTAACTTCTGTTATTATTTATTATCTGATTTCATGTGTTGACTAATTAGATAAGACTCCAGACATATAGAACATCTCGAGTACTACGAGTTGATATGGACGTAATGTGTTTCTCATAATCTGCCTTGGCATTGATAGAACATAAACCGCATTTCTGTTAATATTTAAATATATTCATCCGCACTAAGAACTCGTCTCTGTTTTCACTGTGATCTGCAGATTAGCCGAGTTCAATCAAAGTTTCTTCGTTTCCAGATCAATGAAATCCATCGGTCTACTTGCATTCATCACAGTAGTTTAAAATAACTCATCACTTAAAAACAACAGCATGTAGAATAAAAACTTGTATGACAATACAAGAGAGTAACTTAGCATTCAATCATCTAATTTTACAAGTGCAAGTACGCCAGTCAAATAGTCTAACTTGTCAGGATTTGAAGAGCTTCCTCTATCTCTTGATGTAAATTTTACGATACTAGAATAACATTCACAGACAAATATATACATACAATCCGAACGACAATTCATCTTTCGAGTTGACTTGAACAAAAATGACCATCACGCTGCACAACTCAAGCTGCACAACTGTGATCTTCACATTAGACCAGATTTTCAGAATTTAATCTGATCGTATTGCATGACACTTCTGAAATGTACCGGCGACACATTACTGTGACAATATTATAATCCTTAATGACAACTTGAAGATGGAAGGGTTTTGAAGAATGTTTTATATTCAATTTTTTAGCAAGAGTCAAAGTTCTGTAGATACAACAGCAAAAACGATTCTTAACGATTTACTGTCCTAACGGAATTAAAGAAATCTGTTCTATTCCACAGGATGTTTTGACTGATTTGATGAAGTTTATATGAACATTGTTCCTCTACGGATAAACACGGTTGTTTTGAAATGAATGCACCGTTGAACATACTACAAAATGATAAGCAAGCAAATCTATCAAGACGGAGCATTATTTATACAAACAGACGACGACGATGCTGGAAATTACGCAGCATTTTTTTCTGTTTTGAAAATCAGTGTAGATCATACACGGATGACGATTAATCATATTATTATTGATACAACTATGAAAGAAAATATAATTCTCTTAAAGCAAACAATAAACATCACTTGTTTCAATTACCATGTCGTATTCGGTAGCTTTTTGTTTTTTAAAATATTTTTAATTATTTTCTAATGGCAATAATATGCTATCAAAAGTTCGAGCCTCTCCAACAGAATGATGGTTAGTAGATTAGAAATGGTTGCAGGCGAAGTAACTGGGAGCATTGACAGAATCTGCTCTCATTGAACACAACTTCCTAGTTTCACATAAATAATTCAGCTTCCACAATCCGAGGTTCTTGAATGCTCAATAAACTACGATGCTCACTCGTAGAGCAAATTACAGTGGCTAAAAAAAGAGATTTCTGCAATGTTCAGTGTATAGTGCAGCAATTAAAATTAGCTTTAATATTCTTTCACACTGTTTTTCTCGTAGTAAAAAGTCATACTTCTATTAATTGCTGGTTGTTACTAATTAGTCGAATACATTCCAACAACATGCATACAATTTTTTCGATATTGTATAAGAGAATTCATTTTCATGGCATAGATTTGGTGAAAGTATGATTTATCTCTGCGATTTAAAAAACAGTACTCAGAACTGATGATAATAAGAAGAAAACTGAGTGATAAAACAAAATCAAGCATCATAGTTTCACTCTGACTCAATTCGTTTGAAACTCTAATCCATCTTTCTCGGTGTGTAGAGATAAGCTCAATAGGATTGATCTTAATTCTTGCTATTCAGTAATCGATTGCGTCTGAAATTGAAGGTGATAATTGATTGATGTGCTTTAATGAAAATGAATGAAAAATGTAATTTCCTCTATCAACAATTTTTACACTATGTCTTAATGCGACACAGAACACTCAATAGGACTCTACATTATAAACAAACGATAAGCTATAAAGTGAAAGAATAAATAGGAAATAAATAAAACATACGGAAATAAAAGAATAAGAGGAAAATGTTGATGGATGTGAGTAGATGTGTCAGTTGTTGTGAATATGCGCATCGATATTTGGTATCTTAAAAAAGTACCCACCACCACATTTTATTATTAAGATTTTTATTATTGTTTGAACAATACAAATGACATTATGTAGGAATGCCTGTGTCAACTTTTAACATCGCAATGGAATGAGTCTAATATCTATATCTACATCAATATCGACATAGTTAGTTAATTCTATCATGAATTTTCACTTAAATCTTGTCCCTCTTCTTTAAAGTGTCCTTAAAGAGAGTTGATGATCGACTACACATGGTGTGAAACATTGAATATTATGAAAATGATAGACAACGCATTTTAGTGCGCTAAACAAGAAACAAGTCACGACTATAATATTGATACAAGTTCGACACTGATCATTTTTTGAAAT
This sequence comes from Rotaria macrura, assembly GCA_900239685.1. Lineage (NCBI taxonomy): Eukaryota > Metazoa > Rotifera > Eurotatoria > Philodinida > Philodinidae > Rotaria > Rotaria macrura. The sequence continues at coordinate 112,976 of OENT01000253.1, read as the reverse complement.
CTACTATATCTGATCAACAGTAAGATTTGCCAGATTGAAAAATGGCTTTTCTGAATTGATATTCATTATCGACATTTTACCTTATTTCACGTAATTCCGTGTCTCATCTTGTACATGTTGCAATACGATAGAATGTTGGTCCCGAGTACTAATCTAAGTTCGTTGTGAGTAGTCTTTGACCTTATTCCAAGAATAGCCCGAGTTTTAATATATAATATGGATCGGTAACCATTTGTTTTGTTCAAAATGGCCGTTTTAGTTGCAATGCTTGAATCAAACTTTATAACACAAATTTCGTCACTAATTGCTGTTAGAAGTTTTCATCAAGATGAAAATAGATGCAGCAACATATGAAAGAGAGGAATCCTTTATGAAATTGAATGCAAAGTTATCAACGTTTATAAGTCATTTCAAAACCTATTCTTGCTTGTTGCTTATTAAAATTATATAATACTTCGATGAAGCCAGAAAAATGTCTATACTAGTTAAAAAGAATACTCTCCATTCTGCTCGATCTGTTTAATGATAGTTCACGTAAATTATCCATTCATGTAGCTGCTCGTAGCGAAATTACTAATTAGTTGCCTAAGGTTGTTTCAATCGGAGATGTATGAATTCAATGAGCAGTTACTTAAATCAAAACTTTGGATACTTTTGGTTTTTTGTACTCTTCCATCTCTGAATAGTTGTCGGTTAGCTCAGACTGACAGAAATATTTTCATGCTTGTTGACCCTGCAAAGCAGTTGATATTTATGTAAAAGAAAAACTAATTTGCATCTGCAATTGATTTCCTCCGATTCTTCACTATTTTCTATACGTGTAGTTTTACTTCAGATCATCATGCTGACTTGCACATCATTTATTCTGCTTATTTCGTGTCACCTTTTATGGTATCAATATGATCTCTATAATATTGCAGCTGGTATAGAACTCTCCGCCAATGAGGATATCCTGGTATCAGCTTCGAATGCTTTTTCGAATTTCGCCATCGTTATGCATTCGTTTTGAAATATGACTACAGATGGATCTAGATGATGTAGTAGGAAGTATAATACTACTGATCGCTTCGCACACAATGTGGCTGTAGTTGAAGCAGCCAAAAGTAATACTGATTCTGACACTTTTCAATTTACTTTTGCTGCGGAGACCATACCAATAATGACCCCATATGTTTGTATAGGCAATATTTCGAAATTATCCTGTGCTTCTTATTCGGAGTGTAGACAAGTGAGTATAGCAGGGGATCATCAAGAATATTCTCTGCTCGGTGTTGACAGACGCGGTACTTATGCATACGAATTCACGAGTTCGTTCATATTCAAACTGAGCATCGCAACAAACACGATGATTCTATTTCTAGTAGCGGACTCTATATGGCCATCGTTACAACTTATTCCGCATACTCTGGATGTAGAAAATTCACGGGTAGTAGTTACTGCCTACGTTTATTCGAACATTTCCGACAAAGATTTTCAGCTCTCGGATGTCTCGTTAATCTTTCATCCTTAACAAACTCAATTTGTACAGTACTCATTCATGAAACAATCTATCTAGTGCCATCAAATGTTGTGTCTTACAATGTTCATAATGACATCCCAGCTGCCATTCGTGGTCAAACAATGTTCGTTGGATTACGTCGTCACGAATCAGTCGTTATGCTTCACAATAGTGGAATGTCGTTGGATGTTACTAACATGTATACAGTATACTATTCTGATCTTTCGTCATTCGGTCGTATAAAGTCGGTTGCACTGATGACTCTACCATTGAAGTTTTGATCTATGTAAGTTCTCAAACATCATGATCACAATCACAAGTATCCATCTATGATCAGAATGCAGCATATTCAAACTCTTGCGTTTACACTTTTCCCAATAATTAGCAATAAATACTAGGTAGCCCCCCTTGTCAACTTCACACTTCTCGCATTTTGTCAATATCCCGGAAAGAAATATGGCTATACTGACCGATCGTGCTAATATTTTGATTATTCCTGTTGCTTCAGTTTGCCATGTCTCGACTTTGGTAGATAACATGGAGTCGGTCTACATCTTCTTTTTCGTTTCACAACCACGCATATGTGGTTCATTTAAGAATCAGTCAAGTCCTAGTTCTTGTCAAATTTGTAATCCAAGAAGTCAAAATCCTGGCTATCTACCGATTGCAGTCTATATGTGCATGTCGTGCTTCAACAGTTCTTCAACTTCATTCTTTCCACTCGTATCGTTAGCTGACATTGATCTGAGTGCAATACCTGCCTATAGTCAAGCATATCGTTATCTTGAGACGGCCCATGTAGCAAATATTGAAAATTTACTTCTTGTCAACATATTCCAAATAATTCCAGAGCCACAGTGTTTAATTATCTCTCCGGTTCTTTGGACTTTTATCGTGGGTGTCTTATGTTTTCTCATTTCTATAAGAATGATTCTATTAAAACTATCTCGACTTCAACAACTTGGATATTATCGAGATAGAATTTAAAACATTTTCAAACGTACGGATATTATCGGCGAAGGCGAATGATGGGTAGATGACCATGTAACAATTACTGTATCTATTCTCGTTACTTTTTCTTATTGGTTCTCGGCGGATTTATGCAACGCTATCTGATCGAGCAACTCATTGAACCAGCTACATTTTCATGCGATCAATCATTGATTAATGCTCAAATTTTGTACTGCTCTCGAACTCCTTTTTCTTTTCAAATCCGACAATGTACAACCAATATTCACTGTGCTAGAGTAGCAGATTATTGTTTTAACTCTAAAATTCATCAATACAGGATTCACATGTGATTTTATAACAGCACAAGAAATTTTCATCGGTAAAAATTACGCATCCAGATCTACTCAATGTATGCGCTCAGTCTTGAATGCTATAAAATCGGTGACGATAGTTCTGTGGAGTCATTATTCGACAATACAGATCAACACAACAGACCATTTCTGGATTGGTGGTATTTGTTTACGTATGCGAAGTGATGATGTCACGAATAGCCCTCGTAATTTGCGGCTATTGAATCTTTGCCAATTATATTTGACATCAAATGAAGCAATAGGTCGAACCACGATTTTACCTATTGCATTTATAAAAAATATCAATACGAAGAAAGCATTAAGCGTGAAAGAGTCAACATTTTATGCTGTTCTATTGATCCTAACATTCCAAGGTGTCGAACTGTCAGATGAAGCTTATTATGTTGAATCCGTTAATTATTTACGTTATACTTCGATCTTCACTAACTACTATTCAGATTACATTAAATGAGCATTCATTTTACATTAAAACTAAATGGTAGTCAAGCTTAGCTCGAAGCCGAAACTCTGCGTGAAGCATTTGATTTACGGCAAGAAACTTTAGTAGTCCTCTACAAAGATTTGATAATTAATTGAAAAGATGTCAGCAATTGTACATGGACACTTATTATGAGTGCTAATCATAACTAATCGCGGCTATGATCAGCGTCAACTCTCGATACGTTCGGATCGAGTTAATGAAAATAAAATCCATAGACTATTAGTAATATACCGATTTTACTTTGAGCGAACGGAAGGTCATAGAGCAAATCAGACTAAATTCGATACCTACTCGAATCTCAACGGTTCTAACAACGTTTCGACGATTATCAGGCGATTTACCGTTCTCGAGATCCCTTCAAAACAAGATACGGAGCTTGCATTTGTATGATCGAGAAAGAAAAAAATGGCGACTTCGAAGCATCGCCATACAGTGCTTCGCACCGTAAATATTGCAGAACCTATTGTTCGAATGGCTGAATCAATCTATCGTGGTTTACTTTTTACTTCATTATGTATTGAACTATTTGCTTTTAGTTTTTTTCTTGCCAAAATTTTTTTCATTCCATTAATTCGACGGCTAAAACGGTATTCGCAAGAGCTTCTCTAGTACATGCCATCAATCGATTGATTCCAACTAAACGATCGAAACACCATCACGTAGACATAGTTTAGATACGAAAAGTATAAATATGCAGAAAGGTAGCAATGAAGATCATATCTCTCGAATGTAAATCGTCCATATTCAAGCATGGGCAATGCATGCGAAGACAAAGACATATGTTCATTATCAGACATTGAACGGAACTTTTTTGAATCGACTGAAAATTTCTGATAAATAATTACAGTAGTTTGAATGACTATCGATTTGCACTATGAATATACGTTTTCTTTCACTGAAACAAAAAGTTCGAATGTTCTTTATTATTTCTATAGCATTAATCAGAAATGTTTCTCAAATGATTTGCCATAATGTTTCAGTCTTGTTTATCAATGCATACAGAAGCATTTTTGGTTTCTTTAACAGAACTTTTAAAAGTTGCTTTTTGTGAAATTTTCGTACGGCAAAAATACCGAACTTCTGTGTAATACAACTATCGCTTATTTCAATTATTTTTAATGATCCTGACTATAAGAATGTTTATTCAGTTTTTCAAGGTTGATATGCATCGCTGTTGTTTTCAGTATAGTACATCGAGTCAACAAAGTCAACTGGAAATCGGTGGATTTACCTGAACTTTGACCGAATTTCTTATCAGATGCCATTATACAAACGATAAGGTGTATTTTTTTCTTTACCATCGCTACAACTCTATAATTCGATGCATCAGATCAATAATCAAAATATTCGAAACATTGTGGAAGATTGAAATGGGGTCACTATTACACATCCTCCATTGTCGTTTTACAAGTTCTCACACTGCACGTTGTAAAAGAAGCGATCAGCTATCATAGTTTTCTTGTGAAAAAATATTTTAAAAAGACAAAAGAACGTGCTATGAAAAACTTGAGATTAACCAAGAAACACACAGAAACGAAAAATTAGCTTTCAACAAACTAAAATTATCAAATTATTTTTACAAAACTTACAACGACAAACCATAGTTAGTTTTCTTGAATACAATCTTTTTGTAATAAAACACTGTAAATAGTTTCAACTAAAACATTTAATCTTTGATAAATACCATGAAAGAAAAATAATAACCGACCGTCCTCTTTTTCACATCGGAAAACGTTTTTCCATTTTACAAAAAAAACGAAACTGGTTTGCCATTCAGCCCTAAGCATTACTTGTAATATCGGCTGACTGTGGGCAGGACGTTCATTCTAACCAAGCCTACGAATTACGCATTATTTCTCAACGCGTTACACTGGTTATTTCAACAATGATTCAATTTATCAGTTGAATAAAATTTTGGAAATACACTAGTTATTGTCGAACATATGCTACCTTGATTGAAGAAGTTAGAGAAGCTAAAAATAGCTATGTTTGCAGTTTTATATGAGCTAAATATAATGATTTTCAACCAGGCTCAACCGATTCTATTGCTGACATCAGCATGCATTTGTTTTGAATGATAGATTACCTTTGTAAAGTTAACACTTTATGAATAAAATGCTGAACAATCTGAATCTTTTCTAGCTGCTTTGCTATAAAGACCATTGAGTTATCAACATATCTGTTACTGTGAACTATCTTTATGATGGAGTTTCATGCAAAAGGAGTGGATCTCGTACAATAGAGTATCCTTTTGTATATTTATTTTTCTTTTCCTCGTTAATACATTTATTAGGTTATCCAAACTCTTAAAAGATAGGTACACTGCGAAACCGTTTAATTTTTTGCAGAAGTTATAGAGCATAAAATGTTCCCTTCGGCGAGTACAAGGGAGAAACCTTTAGTATGAAACCAATTTTAAAATTCGAGAGAAGAAAAATGTTCAGTATCAAAAAGACGAAGGCAGTCACTTTGAAAATGAAACAGTAGAGAGTTCGCAGAAAACCATAGAGTTCGTGTCAAACCTGGATTGTTCTGTGCTTTTGGTACCGTTGATTTTCGTTCTTCAAATCGTAAAATGGTTTCACGGTAAATGTTCCGCCAATACAGTCACGAGAAGAACCATTTCAGGTTTCGTGGCCTCTGCAACATTTTAAAAGGTTTGGTAGTGTACATGCTTTTTTTTATAGAGATCATGAGTCTGAATAACATCTAATATTTCAAAAGCTTACACTCTCATAGAGCAAATCAAAATGAGTTTCAGTCGCTTTCGGCTATGATGATTTGTCTGACAAGCGAGATATTTTAAATATAAATCAAAAGATGCCATATAAAGAAAGTATCACCTGTTAACTATTGTTTTCCACATATTTTATATCTCGCGACTGGTGCGGAATTTCGAAAAACGTATTTCAGATGTGTACTCGTCAGGTTCTCAGAATTCCAAGAAGCTTTTTTCCACTGAAAATGATGCTCAAATACTGAGAACGACTATCTTACTAAAATCGTGACTCATGCGTTAAGAAGGAGAAGATTGATGAACAACAAGAATAAGAAGTTACCATGACAACAAACCTATATAAATACAATAAGTCGACTCCGGCACTTCGTTCAGTCAGCCGACTTAATGATGAGGAATCATCAATACTATTTCATGATTGATGAGAATATCGTTCTATGATTTCATATTTTCAACTTGAAACTCCTCCATTTTTCAAGTTCTATTTCGAAAATCTTGAAAAAGTTACCAGTCCTTGCAGAATTTATTGGGGAAAGAAAGTTGCCCGTTCTTCTAGTCCCATATTGCCGTAGATAAATTATTAGATCAAAAGCGAGTTTGATCAGATTTTTCATTTTCGCATTCATTGTGGCCAGAGATAATACATTAAATCTTTACCACATATTTTCACAACCTCTTGAGGTTAATTCTAGGATGTATGGCTGTGACTATATGCAAAGAGTAACTCATCTCATCAAGAGGCACCCTCATACCCCGCATGATGCGATGAGACTTTAACAATGTATAGATGACTGCATGAACTCAATTTGTAGATGCACATCGATACTCAAGCACCCACATACAATCATAATCAAATGATCACTTCAACTAGTTTCGATTTAACCAAGGTTGGAGAAATATGCTTCGTGAACGTTTCGATAATGACATGGTTTCTCATCATGATTCGGCATTTGTTAATATTTGTTTGAAAACTCTTGATAACGTTTTATAGATAAAAGCGAAGGAAAAAATCTTTTCAACCTTCAAGAGAGAAAAAGAGTGTGTTGCAACACTCTTGGTTGAGTTTATTGTGCGTCGTCATATACTATCACTATCTTATTGAGTTGATTATTCACGCACGTTGTTTCAGTCGCATCATGTCATCGAGTTTTATATCATGCTTTACTCTTCTCTCTTACATATTGTATAATGCTCATCGTTTTACCGTCCACGGTCTCTCCTTGTGTTCAGGTTTATATTTTTTTCTTATATAACCACATGTCACTATTTAGTCAAGCGCATGGTTCTACTCTGATTAGTGTTCAATGATTTCTCTTTCTCTCGGTATGATCTCTTTAATGTTTCCTCTCTCGTTCTAAGCTGAGTATATACAGAGAAGACGAGAGAGAGAAAATCCATTCTGGTGTGGAATAAACACAAAAATCGTTACATGTGTGTGAAAAGAGTAAGAGACTTTTTATTCCTTTCTAAAGTGTCTTAGCTGTATTATTTACTCAAGCATCTTCTCGAACAGGCGCTAATCTGAATAGATTACCGCAGGATATTATACTCATTAACTCTGGTTTTCGCTTAGTGAAATTTACTTTGTGTATCTAAATAAAGTAAGTGTTTGTAAACACTGAAGTTTAATGTATGAGTCAGAATCCTTTCAATCTTAAGAAATATTTTTCGAAGTCCTTTCTATTCATGCTATCTTCAACTCGAAATAATATATTTATAATGCGTACGTGTTGAATCATTACATGTTTGTGCTTCTACTATTTCAAAAATATGTATTCGTACACATTCAAACTACTATTATTAACACCCTTGGTTTATGAGTAACCTGCTATATACTTAGCGTTCTCCTATACCCCCCACCCTCCGACAGAATTTTGCTGGATTTGGACTCCTCATTTATAAACACCTCTCGGGTCTGAATAAGAACGCGCACTGTTGGCCACGTCTTTATGTATCCATCTGGTCAACGTGAACGTGAAAAGAAGACACCACTTGAATAAATTAAACGATTGGACCACAATGATTGACGATTATCATGAAATTCATTAACTCTAGGTTAATCCATAATTTCGAAAAAAGAAACGAATCGACAAACTGATATTATTGTGTTTTTCAATAGCTTCTGAATCTTGGTGTATTTAAAATGATACGTAGAAAAGATCTTAATATAAACAACGTTTACCAATCAATGTAATATTGAACAAGAAATTCAAGTTTTACATAAACTAGATAACGTTCTTAAACAATTAATGGTCGGTGGGAATATTATTTCTTCTGTTGATTTTGTCATAATTTTTTGTTAATCATTTCATAGTTTCTAATAAGAAATCCTCAGAAATCTCATTTTTGAAAATTCTAGAGTGTAGACAACGATTGGCGATCTTCAATCAGTGGAATGATTCTTGTGAGAAGAGATTATAGCTATTGATAGCATTTCAAATGATGACGATTTAAATATTGAACAACTATCATCATTGTTTGAGTCAATCAAGATGTTGTGTAGCTTACATTTGTTATCAAAGACTCAATACCCTGGACTACAGTCGAAGCTTGCCGATGTATACGTAGATATGAATATTTCTAAACAACGATCTATGTTTGAGATATTTTTAAACATGACTAAACAAGACTTGGATTAAATGTTTAGAATGTGTACATCTAATAACAGATCATAAAGTATTGAAAGTAAAGAAGACGGGTAGAATAATAAAAATTACTTAAATAAAAACAGACTGATAGAACAAATGTTTTTTCAATTAGCTTGACTCCCTCCGTAATGAGCACCCTGCTATACTCTCTAAAAAATGACCGTTTCCCAGAAAACCAACGCAAAAAGGTTTGCGAGGCTCGGAAACCCTTTTCTTACTCTCGGGAACTGTTTCAAGGGTTTCCGAAAGCTCGGAAACCCATTTTTTACCATCAGAAACTCTTAAAAGGTTTCCGATAGTAACAAACTCGTAAACCGAAAATGGTTNAACCATTTTCGGTTTACGAGTTTGTTACTATCGGAAACCTTTTAAGAGTTTCTGATGGTAAAAAATGGGTTTCCGAGCTTTCGGAAACCCTTGAAACAGTTCCCGAGAGTAAGAAAAGGGTTTCCGAGCCTCGCAAACCTTTTTGCGTTGGTTTTCTGGGAAACGGTCATTTTTTAGAGAGTAGTGAACAGTTTTCTTCAACCTCGATGGTGTTCACATTATAGAGATTCTAATGCAATTTTTCTGCACATCTCATTTCTAGAAGTAGTAATTATAGACCCTAAAGATATCGTTAAATTCTCATTCAGTTCTTTGCTCTGTCAGAAGTTTTGACATTATTTTCGATAGGAATCTTCTCACTATTCTTCTTGTATCATTTAGATTTCTATAATGGTTTTACATTTATATATTGATTGGTTATCTCAGCCTTGCCGTGCCGTTGCCATATTACTGATGGAGAATAACATTGAACATCAAGTTCATGAAATCAGCTTCATGAAAGGAGAAACTCAGAGTGTTGAATACAAACAGGTGAATCCAGCTGGAAAAATTCCGGCAATAGTTGATGATGATTTTCACTTGGGCGAGTCTCATACAATAATGCGCTATATATGTGCTAGCAGGAATCTACCTGATCATTATTATCCAAAAAATATTCAACAACGTGCTAGAGTCGATTATTGGTTAGATTGGCATCACATGAATTTGCGTCATGGATCCCTTCGTCTAATAAGAGCAAATATTTTTGCTCCTATTAGAAATTATTCAAAAGAAACAATCGATGAATTACGAAAAGAAGGTGGTGAAGTGTTAAAATCAAGCTTAAGCTTTATGGATGAGGTTCTAAGTAAAAATAGTTATATTGCAGGTGGAAATCAATTTTCTATTGCTGATATTGCATTAGCATGTGAAGTGGTAACGCTTCCGATTGCAGGAGCGTCATATGAAGCTTACTCAAACGTTTATGCGTGGTTAAAAAGACTTTCAACGGAAATCAAGTCATGGGACCATGCTAATGCTAAATTAAATGAATATTTTTCATCGAAGAACAAATAACTGAATACAGATATTTTCTTCCTTTTAGAAATAATGCTATTAATTTCTAATCGGTGTAATAAGGATCTATATCTCTCTACGTAGCTTATTACTATCGTGGATACAGGCTAATCATCAAATTTTAATGTTCATCTTTTAAGATTTGCTATGTAGTTACTCTACAAGAATAAATTTAAAAAATACTACTATGAAAACGTGAAACAATCTATTTTCGAACATAAAAGGAGTATGTGCTGCACTGTATTCGTTCAAGCTTTGAACTAGAAAAAATATACTAAATATTATGTAGCACTTAAAACGTTTCATGCTTCGATTTTATTAACCAATAAATGTGTGTATTATTGTCTGAGATACAGATAGATTATTGATTGATTCGAAATTTTCTGAAAAGTACACTGTTTAATAAGTAGCATTGAGACTCTCAGAAATGCTTATAAAGGTTAACGCAAAATTAACTTTTGCAAGATACGGTGTAAGCATGGTTCTATCGGACGAAGATTGAATAAAGCATCTGATACAAATATCAGAATTTCAACAACACTCTTTATTTTATCACATATGGTTTAATTCAAAAACTTTTTAGAAGTTTTGGCTCAGTTTTAATATATACCGTAGCTTTTAGTTCCACATGTTCAGTGCAAACGAACCTGACTGAAACATTATGAGGAGACGAAACTTAAAATTCCCTATGGAACTTAACGTATTTTGATATTATACCTTTGTAAATCTTGAAAAATAGCTGTCTAGTTGCAGGAAGTAGCTTCTGAAAATAAATTAATTATTTTAGATATTCATAGTGCTATTCTTCCTCAAAGTTTTGCATGTATTCTGATGGAGAATTGCATTGAAATCTTTAAAGACGAAGATTAACGCTTGAAACTGCACATATAGGTGTGGCATTATAAGTAGATGTGTAGAAAGTCATTGATTCATGTACACCCGTTATTTGTAAAGGATGTATGCACAGAAGTTTGGTGATGGGAATCTATAGACTGATGTGCAAATACGAGAGACCACTGTAATACCGACATGCACATTCTATATAAAAGTGATTATATGGAAACACGCATACCATCACGATTAATATTCTGAGAATATCTAGACTGTCTTATTTAGCAAAAGTTTTGGCTAGCGATCAAGGTACTGCTCAGTAAAAAATCTTCGATTAGATCGAAACGAATCTAGCATTTACTCTCACCAAGTGCTGTATTTTAAAAATTCATATCATTTTGCTTTTTATATGTTCAGCTTTAGCATAAAATGCTATATAACCATTCGATTTTGATTATCATTATATAAACGCGGTGAAGCTCTTCTCTTTGTGATGATCAATAACATTGGCTCATTTACTGTTATCGATAAATATAAAACCCATTTAGTATTTCGAAATCAATGAAAATACTATGAAAAGTAGGAAAATAATACCTAAATTACATCTTGTTTAAAAGAGCAGCTCTTATGAATACTCATCACACGATATGTTTCATATTTCAAATTTTATAAATTAACTTCGTCTAATATTTTAGAACTCGCGTATATGTTTAGGAAAATCATTTTAATGAAAGCTCCTTTAGCTGCAATGTGGATCTCATATTTCTTGATTTGTCTTGATTATATATTTACTGTAAACTGACACTTGCATCAGCGTCGAAAAAGGAGTGCTGCAAAATAGTGCGATTTTGTTTTTATTCGAATCAGTCGACTCTTATTTGATGAGTCATTGACCCCACTTGGTCCGTCGCCATTATTTTGAATGACTAGGAAAAATACTGAAAACTTCGATTTTATCAAATAACTGCTTTGAAGAAGCATAATTGCCAATGAATCTTGAGATATGGGGTGAGAAAATTGATCCCATGTTTTCCCAGTTTGACTCTAAACGTCTCTAGAGGTGTGTGGTTTCTTCTGCAAGTCTACTGTGAAGTTTTTTATACGTCTTTCATGACTTAGTTGGATATCTGGCATGTTGTATTTGTTGTTTTGCTTCACTTAAGGTCTGTCCTGTAAAAGAATGAGACTTCTTCAGGTAAGAAAAGCGAAAAATACACACTTCGTCACATTTTCAGCATTTGCTGAAGCTTTCCTTTCTAAGTTTCAGTTATATTCAATAACAGTATCAATATCTGTCTATAATATATGATTTTAAAACTAATTTGACATAGATATGTCTGTCAAAACAGTTAATTGTGCATCACCACTAATCAAACTTCTAAGTACAATGCAATAATGGAATGGAGCACTGGACAAAGTAATCTGAAATCAAATCAAACTATACTATATTCGTGGTACACGTGAATAGTAGAATTCAATGTGTTGACAAGGTTTACTAAGCAGCTTTGAAACTTTTCTGGAGCACAGTAAAGTATCGAATTTTCGTCTTTACTTTCTTCTTAAGTTCGTACAATAGTTAACAACTTAATCACGGTCCATATTCCAGTGTGTAGCAAGATTGCGCTGAGAGTTTATGTTGCACTAAGATTTTCTCAAAGCTTCCTCTCTTTTAGCATTCACCTCAAATGATGTTGAATTCCACCGAATTCCGACATCTGCAATATATTTTTACAATAATTAATATGTTGTTAAAGCATAGAAATGCTACATTAACTCTAGATGTACCCTGTGACTCACCATTGACTAATTATATTATCTTTGTGTGCCTAAGAATAATATTCTATACATAATACGAAATGAAAATAAACACGTAATTGACTACGGTGACAAGTAGTGGTTCTATTTTGTTGTGATAATCTAAAATGGCATGATAGTTAATAATACAACGAAATACATTATAGGCGTATATTCATGAATCTTCACAAACTGGAAATATTCTAATATCTGCTAGTCCATAGAAGCAGTTATAGACATCAGCAAAACTAGTTCTGTATGATAAAAAAACCACACTATCATTAATTTTTTTAAATAAAACAGGTCGAATCTTCATGATCTTTAACCACCATATGCTGCGTAATACGGCCGCTGTGACCGTATTTTATCGTAATCCAGTGTAATACATGGCTCAGTATAATACGGCCATATTTCTCCGAATCATCCACGGTAAAATACGATCATCTACGGAAACAAGAAGACCACTGTTTATCATCATTATAGGTGATCGCCCCACATTTTGTCGTACATCGATCGCTTACGGTAAAATAAGATCTAGTATTAAGATCGTTTGCGATCAGAAACGATTGTATACCTTTGTATACGCCATGGAGAAATACGATCGTGATACTTAGCCATGTATTGCAGCGAAACACGATCGTGTACGCCATCGTATATGGTCGTAAACACTCGCTGACAGAATCCGCAATCATCGCCTTGCGAACAAACGTGTGAAACCTGAAAAACATCACACAGATCGATTTCCGTTACAATGCCCTGAAGAAGTTTCCCATGAATATTGACTTATTAATCTTACTTGAGTAGATCTTTAATGATTAGAATTCATACATTTTTTTCTAATTAGTTAACCCTGAACATTGATCATTGTCTAAAATGTTGGTTCACTCTTGACATTCATACTTTAAAGAATGGAAAGAAAACGTGAACGTAAACGATTATGAAATCTACATTGATTAAGACGGTATGAGAGAAAGTAAGATCGAAAACAGACTTGTCGTATCCGGTCTTTAAAAAAATGTGCCCAACACACATTTTAGTGGGTTTCGGTGCGTATATCGGTCTTTATTTCAGTTTATTCCCACATGCATTCATTAGATATTCGACTGAGAAAGACAATTGTCTATTGTAATTATATCTTTGAATCCGATTAAAAAACATATAAGTCCTAGGTATGAAGCAGTGCCAGTTAACTGGGCACCAGTCCGACCGGTGACCAGTCCGATTGGGGTACTCAGTCCGACTGGGGTACCGATCTGAGTGGGGTACTGATCTAACTGGGTCACCCAGTGGAACTGGGTATTTATATAACTCAACTCATTTTCAAGATTAAATTATATAATCTATTAGCATAATTAAATTATTAACTATTGACTGAGTAGTAGATCAATTAAATAGATGCCTAATCAGACTGACACGTAGTGAATTAAAAATTTCCATCCATAGCTCTTGCATTCCTAACTCAACATACCTTAAAAATACTTACAAATGGTATCCCTATTTATTAGATTATGATTCTACTGGAATCAATCCACTGGTATAGACACTCAGTCCGACTGGGTACCTGTCGGACTGGCATCCCATAGCCAGACTTCGGTAGCAATACTACTGGTGCCCCAGTCAGATTGGTACCCAGTCCCCACTTCTTAACTGGCACTGGTGCATACCTAATAAGTCCAAGGGAAAAGCAATAATATTTTGTTTAAAGAAAACAATATGAGCAAAAGACGACACCAATTACTCATATACCCAGATCGATCAAAACGCACCACCATAAACAGTCGTAGCAGTATCGTAAACAGTCGTTTTTACATCGTTTTCCACGGTTAAAGGACCGTTTTAAGCGGTATTATGGGGTTTTAACACGGCCCGTATTACGGACACCGTATATACACCGTAAACCCTCGTAAATACAGCGTAATACTATCGTATTCTATAGAACATACGACCGTATTACTCACCATGTTAAAACGGGATAATACGACGCCATAATGGGCCGTATTTTCATCGTATACGACCGTTGACGGATCGTTCTGTTCGACCTGGGTAGTATCCCGCGGATATTGTGTAGTAAAGAATACTAATTTCACTACTGACTGGTGTATATCCACAAAAATGGAAAGAATGCATGATATTCCATGGAAAATAGCCCATTATCTATTTTTTAAGGACATCATCAAGTTCTCGTGGTAGATAAGTTAAACAAAACAATTCGGCATGATCTGATTGATGAATATTGAACAAGTAATTAGAGAAAAGCTTTATTGTTTGTATAGTGACAGTGAAATAAGGCATGCGTGTACACTCCTTAGGAATGTTTGATCCGTCAAAAGAATGATTGTACCCAGGAGGAAGGTTACGGTCCACTGTAAATCCCCGTAACCTCACCGTAAACGGCCGTTTCTACACTGTAATTACACCGTAAACGACTGTATTAGTACCGTATTCCACCGCAAACCAGGTCCATGATTCACGACCGTATTCTAACCGTACTTTAGTCGTATTTGTATCGTATATCGATCGAAAACGGCCGTATTTCCTTTAAAATACGGTCGTAAATCATGGACCAGGTTTACGACCGTATACGCTCCATGTTTGACCGTAAACGGCCGTATACTTACCGTATGCTTTCACCTGGGCAAGTAAGGATGCAAGTTTTATTTAATTCAGAAGTCTATTTGATCATTCTTGTACAAATGAAACTTGAGTTATTTGGAGCGCAAAAAAAGACAAGCATTACATCGTCAAATCTTGAATATTCAATACCGAAGTATTATGTTATCGAGTATAGTAAATCGTACTTGAGAACCAATAGAACAAAATATTTGAGAAAGAACTTGATATTGACATTTTTTGGTGAAATAGAATATCTGAAACAAAGTCACTCATAATACTATGGACATTATATGTTCACCTTCGAAAATACTAATTGAAAGAAAAGTGGAATGTGAAAAAGTAATTTACTCTTGAGAATATCGAAATCGTTTCCTGTGTCAGTTTTTTCCTGGAGTCAATGCGAAGGATTTGGCGAACGTCATAATTTCCTAAAAACTATACGTAATTCATAAAAGTTCACTGCATTGATGAAGGTTCACTAACAGGATATTTTTCTTATTTTAGGGGGGACATCATCGAGATTGGATTCCTAGGAAACAATAGAGAGAACTGCTCTTTCATAGAATTACCAATAAATGAGTGGCGATAGTTCAGCGTTCTATTTCATAAGCTAATAGTATTAGACAGATTTCAGGGTTTAACTGGTCAGCTTTACCTCGTCATCTCGATTTCTTGTCTGTGAGGATACGCTTACATAAATTTGAGGAAAATGACTATCCAGAATGTGAACAATGTAAAGATTAGAATACTCTTATTATATCGATTGATCAATGTAATTAATTAATCGATAAGACTTACCGAATATTATAGTGGACTCGCAAAAAATAATGAGTTTTCGTAAATTACCAGAATGTATAGATACTTTGAAGAAAAATTTTACAGTTTGTCTTTACAAATTAAAGTATTGGTGATGTCATATCCATCATATGAGCAAAAACTGTGATTAAAGGTCAACCAGCCTAGTTTTGAAAAATATTTTAACATATTTTAGCGACATTAAACCTGTTCAAAAGTATACCTACGAACATATCAAGTATCATTTAGACGGTTACCTTTTTTTCGTCTTGGTTATTTGGTAGATTGAATGATACTTATTTATTCGGGAGGATCTTAAAAGTGAACATGATTTATTTCTGTACTTTTGAGAAAAACGCAAGGGGAAAAGGCGAGTCTCCAGTACCCCAGCATACTTCATGTACTCCCCGGGTACGATAACTATGCTTCAACAAGTTGTGCATATTTCAAGCCTAGTACCCACCTGTGCTACGGTATACTAGTGGAAGTACAGCCAACACAAGTCCATCTCATAATAAAGCCATACTACTTCATCGTATTCTAGAATTGGAAGTCAATGAAATAAAACGGAGTATTTTAGCTTTATTGTTAGATGGACTTGTGTTGCCTTTACTCTCAGTAATATACCATAACATAGGTGGGTACTAGGCTTGAAATATGTACAACTTGTTGAAACATAGTTATCGTACAGCCTGGGAGTACAGGGAGTACGCTTGAGTCTAGCCTTTTCCCCCTGGCAAAAATGTCAGCAAAACATTTCTACAACCTTTTGTTGACAGGTGATTGTGATAAATAAGCATCTCTT
This sequence comes from Rotaria macrura, assembly GCA_900239685.1. Classification (NCBI taxonomy): domain Eukaryota; kingdom Metazoa; phylum Rotifera; class Eurotatoria; order Philodinida; family Philodinidae; genus Rotaria; species Rotaria macrura. The sequence goes on along the minus strand of OENT01000253.1, from coordinate 96,069 downwards.
ATGGTTGAAAATTGTATGCGGTTCCCCAACCTTCACTAAAAGCACCTTCAGTGCTAACGATTCATGCTACAGTTTGGGAAGAAAATTATCTTTTCTATATAGAACAGCAATATTCATTCGTATATGAAACCAACATGACCCTTTTACTACACGTTTTTATTACCGATTAAGAATGAGTATTTGTTTTGATTTGGTGTTTTCCCGTGTGACAATGAAAATACTGAAAAAGATCCTCTCAGGGAATAACGTGCATTGAAATTCAGCTTCATTAGTTGGCATTGCCGGTATTTTAATACATGATAGAAACGTGACCCGTTTCATGCATAGAAAATAAGAATAACACAATAAAAAAAGAATGAAAGTAAATCCAAAAATGAATTCTTTAGTCGTATTCCTGTAAAGGATTCTAGCTGCATTCTTTGTTGAAGTTAACGTTGCCGATATCGATGTTTCTGTTGGCATTGTTATCGATGTCATCGACGTTGTGAACGTCCGTCTACCCAGGTCGAACAAGCACGGTCGTAAACGACCATATACGGAGGAATACGGCAAAATACATGGTCCAGTATTACGATCGTATATCTCCATGTCGTATACGGGGAAATACGACGATATACGGAGAGAAAAACGATCGTTTACGGTCCTCGTATACAAAATCCGTAAACGGTTTCCGTTTTCCACCGTATTTCTCCGTATACGATCGTATTTGCCCGTATATGATACGGCGATATACGACCGTAATACTGGACCATGTAAAACGCTAAAATACGACCGTTTACGGTCGTGTGGGGAGCGTATACGGTTGTAAACGACCGTATACAAAGTCCGTAATCGTCGACCTGGGTAGTTGTAGTTGCTGGTGGAATCGTAACATTCAGCGGTAAGACATAGTCACATTGAATCATTTCTAAGACATTTTCCGACAGCCATTGTAAGCCACACGGAGGCTTTTTACAAGTGTAAGCCATCTCATAAAGGATCAAATATTGAAGAAATATTTCGGCCCATTCAAGTTGTGGTTATTCTGTTGAATTGACACATCTAGTTCGAAAATCAGGATGAGAGCTAGTGGAAGAGACTTGATTAACTACTTTACAGAAGCCTTGATCATAGAGCAAGGTTGTCCACTTTGCCAAGTACTATTAAGTCCCAGATCACTTGAATTGAACAGCATATCTGCTAGACTCTGTCTCAATCTTTTAACTTGCTTCTGGATATAGAGCAAATCATGATTCAAAATTCTTTCGATAAAATCTTGGTCACAGTTGTCTGTAGCAGAGCAATCAAATCCAATCGTTAAATTTGATATTTTATCGTAAAATGAAAAGACGGTCACTGTATCGAAAGTAAAAATTTGTGGAGACGTTCGAGCATTAAGACGGCCAACAATGGAGCTAGAAGCGTAGTCTATTGTCAATTCATCCTGACAATTTTCTTCAGTAGGGGTTTATCAACAACACTGCATGGTGGAATACTGATATTACTGATGTGACTGAAGAAATTGCAGTTGGCAGCAAAGATGAGAGCACTGACTTGCTGAATTAATGCTGCCAACAATAAGGTATAGGCAAGGCGTAACATGAGAGATAAATATGACTATATGGCTGCTTCTCATTTCCTTTCTTTCTTTCTCTTATACCTTCTTTCTATGGCTGTTTGTAAAACGTGAAGGAGGTTTATCGACATCCGATATCAGATTTCTTTGTCTGTGACGTATGTTTAACCAAAAACAATAACGAGGAATATGCAGTAGAAATTCATGTCAAGTGCAGTCGATTTCATGTTAAGTGTTAGGTAATGTAGCCAATAAATATATGGAAGTGTTCTAAATCGTTCTGCAAATGAAGACTCCAATATGTTAAAGCCACGCGAGAACGTGGAGAGAATGACGAGCGAAGAGCTGTAAACTCGAAACCTTATTTCGAAAGAATTGAATCATTTTCAGCGTTCCGTAGTGGCAACTGGCGAGTGAATAGTCGCTTTAAGCAAACACAGACATCAAAGTTGAGTCAGATTCTCTTTATCTCTATTATTTTTATATTGTTGTGAATCGCCAGTTGCTTGCTGGACAAACGAGTTTATCACGCATATTCACTAATTATATTATAGTTGAATGAACAAAGTCCATATAGTTTTAACGAATATCATGTATTTATTACAGAACAATAGAGAATGTTGTAATTTATGAGAAATCAAAAAGAATTTTACTCCTTCGTTGTTTCTCAAATCTTGTCTTGATTTTCGGCCATTTTCAAAAGTTTTAAAGGTATGTTATGTCAGAAGTGTTCCCCTTCTGCCATAAGACGGAACGAATGATACACACTCCTTTCTAGTACAGTGGTTAATACGTCTGCCCGGAAAGCAGGAGGTGCATGGTTCGATTCCATGCGAGAGGAGGTTACTCTTTTGTTCCGTTCTGTAGTCATACCATCACGTTGCTGTCTCGGTGATATCAGATGAGAATGAGAAAGAGAATAAGAGAAATAAAGACATAACAAGGTATCAAACTTATCATGTGTTGGTTGTTATTCAACATATTTCGCTGATATGTTATTATTATCCTTTACCTGATGAGGTACCTGTTGTTGTTATATTCAAAAATAAACATAGACACAACGTATTATTTACTTAAAATCACCTTGTACTACTCTATTTGGTCTTGTAAATAGAGAAAAGTTATATTTTAGGTGAAAAAACAAAGTCAATATACTTTTAATGAATATCCTGTAACAAGTATAGTGCTACAAGAAGATTTTAAGTAAATAATACGTTGTGTCTATGTTCACTTTTGAATATAACAACAACAGGTACTTCATCAGGTAAAGGATAATAATAACATATCAATGAAACAAATCAACGAAACATGTTGAATAACAACCAACAGATGATAACGTTGATACAATTAAAACTTTTGAAAATGGCCGAAATCCAAAAGGCCGAAATATCAAGACCAGATTTGAGAAACAACTAGGGAGTCAAATTCTTTTTGTTTTTTCATAAATTGTAACATTCTCTGTTGTTCTGTAATAAATACATGATATTCATTAAAACTAGATTCACTTATTAATTCTGATTGAAACGATCTGTAACGACTAATATTCACATTTTTTGTACTGTGAATAGAGACAATGTATTTTACTTCTTTAATGGATCTTTCTAATGGGAAGGGGGTGGCGCCGAAAAGTCCCGAAGTAGTAAACATTAGTTCTTAAACCTTAACGTTTATTCTTTTTTTCGAACTTGCATACAAGCTCGATAAAAGCAGTGAGTCAAAGGTTGAACTTGCTCTTCTCCCTTGAACTCCCCTGCCCAAGTATTATTGAATGAGTCTTCATAAGAAGTCTAAAAGTCACATAAGTAAAATCTGTCCTCATGCATCATCCTGAAACTCTGCATTGTTAGATTATTTTAGCCCAAACATCTCGTGTTGACTGCTTTTCATGCAGTGGCATGATCATACTGTGAATGTAATTCATAGGAGCGATTACCATTTCAGTCTAATAGAGTGTGAATGTACTACTCCAAGAGAATTTGAACTGATCACACAGTAATTTTATGCATAACATAGTATTTCTAACATGTGATGCAAAATGTTTTGAACAAATGTCAAACTGTCTTAGAGTGTGACTGAGTTATAAAACACACACATCTTTTTTCATAAGAACGAACAAATCCGAACTAAAAATTTTGTACCAAATATGTTTTTGAAAGCCGAATCTGGCAAGGAGGAAAATTCTAAAGTCAAAAAGCCTATAAAAAAGGTCTTGCAATGATTTTGCAGCTTGAAACATTTCTATTTCTCTATCATATCACGTCGCATGTAAGTTATCAAACTGAAATAAAAACTACATGAAAATGTAGCGCATCAAGAGTTCTATCGATATCAACATCGGTAGCAGTTTTTAATTCCTTCTTGACACTTTAATCAAACACGTTTTTAAGATGAAATTTTTATAAGATTGAGTCTTATGCGAAAACTATCACTTTACCAGATAATCACCCACCATCTTCGGAAATCATGCATGAACTCAATTTGTTTCGCGTTATTTATTGGAAATACGTCCGATCGTAGAAATTTTGCAGAAAAAATAATTCAAATAATATTTGTTATGGCTGCACAATGTTTAAGTCAGAACCCCGCTAGACGAGATGGGACAATAAAAAGGAAGAGGTGGGAGGATAGAGCAGGACACTATTGATTACTCTCGGGAAGGGACCATATCAATTAACTTCTCTGTCCCGTCAATGTCATACAAGCACAATTGGCATTGAGTATTGTGCATTCATTGCAGTTTTGCAGCATCTAACTATGGGTTATGAGTGAAGCATGCATGTGTTAGAGGTCATTCGATTGGTTGTCTTCACACAATGTCAATATGTCATTTGTATGAAGCAATACAGTAATTTTATTGTAATAATTGTTCACTTCATTCCAATCTTTTTTTATTATTTAGATGTTGATAATACACTCTTTCTTAGATCAATTACTCGAGGAGCAGTATTTTGCTAGTGTCTCTTATTGTAATGTTCATGTTTTTTTGTAATATGGATTTTCTCATGTAAATATTATTGTAAAACACGTTTATCATGCAAATATCATCGTGATGGGAATTTTTTTTCCATGTAAATGTTATCTTGCAACTGATAAATAGTAAAATAAACGGATTTCATTGAACAAGAAAGTATAAATTAACTAGTTTGTCTCAATCACATTATCAGATGAAAAGAAAGAATTACGTCTATATGTTAAATAACACAGGATGGGACGGGATAAGAGAGTGCGGGACTGCAGGATGCAGTACAGGATGGTACAAAGTTTTGATCGTCCTGTGTGGAGCTCTAGTTCAGGTATAAAGAACGACGAACTTATTTAGTCTCTTTCAAAGAGTGACATTTTTGATACAGAAACCAATCGTAAATTTAACTTCCTATATACCATTGAAAAGACCATTTCTTATACTACAAAACTAATTGTTCAACGTGTTTTTCTCATTTTTCATCTGGTGAAAAAATAATAGAGAATAGAAAATGATGTGGCGCCATAGTTAAGTTGCAAGAACCTTTTTACAAATGTTCGGTTTTTAACTATTCCTTCTTCCTAGATTCTGTTTTGGAAAAGATGTCTGATACGAAATTTGTGGTTCAGTTCAGACGTTGCTCTTTCCAATGAAAACGAATTGATTGGTTTGTAAGTCACTGGTACGACCTAAGACAGTTTAACATTTATCCAAAGACTTTTGAATCGCAGGTTATGTAGAACTCGGTTGAGAAAAAAAATAAAGACTGCAACGATAAACAGATATGAATGTCGGTCGCAGGTTAATACAATAGTTGGAACAAATTAAAAGAAAGGGCAAATTATATTATTAGTATGAATGAATATATGTGAATTTAAAATGTATCTAAAAATTAGAATGCGTTTTAATGGAAGAAGGATGTTTTACGAATCAATTAACATATTATACTGACAATGCAGAACAAATCTCGATATGATAAAATTTAAGAACATATACGTAAGCTAAAATTCTTTATCGCTTTAATTTGTCTATATTCATTTGACACATGCCAATAATGAATTTTTCATAGTTCTGAATATGCATCTCGAATTAATAACAGTCAAAATTTGCTTCGGCCACAATTTTATTCCAAAAGGAACGGCACTGGTACGTTTCTTTTTCAACAAAGTCAGTTAAGTAAACTTCACGATGAGTCGAATTTATTTTTATTGATTTCAAGTATTGCACCTAAATACAATTGAATTCGTTTGCTTTGATTCGCTGAATCACGTTAAATGAGCCAACCTTCTATATTTGATAATGGTGAGATTTAGTGTCTTCCATAACCCTAGACGTTTTCATTGTAAACGAAACTATATTTTTCATATGATTGAACAATTGAAGTACCCTATAAATTCTTTTTAGAAGTAAGTAGCACGGATAGCTTCATATGTTGCTTTTCTAGTAGATCGGTGCACTTTCTCAGCATTAGTCCAGTTATGACCGAAATATAAATCAGGAAAATTAGTTTTATTGTATTCAAAAAAATGAAAATGATGATTAGAAAAAATTCTGTCTGGCACACTACGAATATGAAATATAAAAGAGTGAATGCGAATGTCTATTTCTCTTGTGAATTCAAATGTATTTGTTCAGTTCATCATATGTTTCTAAATGTATTTCATTATTTTGAGCAAAATCCTTATGCATAGAGACTCTTTTGACTTTCTTGTACATCGTACGCATGTATAAGGAGAGATCCGACTGGCAAAGATCTTGTACTGTGTGATGAATAATTTCTTACGTATTCTATGTCATCTTTTGGCAGACTGTATGTCGAGTTTGAAAGAAATGATGTTATTGTCGTATTCATATAATTAGGTTGAACACCAGAACTTGTCCTTGATTGAGTCAAGTTTTCTGCTGCCAATTGTTCTGTGTCATTAAACGAAGTTGAATGAAACGTTTTCTCTGGAAGGCTTTCATCATTATTTATATATTGCTGACGGTAGTTGGGCATGGTATCCTATTTTGCGAAGATGGATCGGTTTTAATACAATACGAATATCAAATCATCTTACCTGTTTACGATGTTTTCTATTACGAGCAAAATATTGACGACAGCGGTCGCAACTAAAAAATTCCATTAATGATTTCTTGAATTAAGATGTATTATCAAACAAATTAGTTGAGTACTTTTATGATTTCTTAATTTTAGGTGAATAATTACCGGAAGATTCAAAAGGCATTATCAAAGTATTTTATGAATAAACAAAGGTCTTGTTTTTGATAATAAAATAGAATCTCAAGGAGTTAATTACTGAAGAGTTCGTGGTACAAGTGTGCAGCACACTTTTTGTCGTTCCTTCTCCGAACTATGCAAATCGAATCACAGAGATCATAACCTGCAAAGACAGTGAATATCACAAACTATTGGAGATCTTATTTCACTGAAACTTTATTAGAATATAGAAAATTCATTTCCTTTATGCCACTTTCAGGATTATAAGTAAATGATGATGAAGAAATAAGACCTAAAGCATCTCGAAAAATTAAATATTTAATTGATGAACAAAGTTTGTTACATCGTGTTTCACATTTAAATTTAAAGATATTGCATTGCTTTAAGTTATCAAATTAGTATGATAGATATAAAATCGGAGAAACATTCACCATCTGCTATTGCCAAGAGGATATCAATACTACTAATTCTTTTGCATGAGAAAGATTAATATTACCTACGACATCTGACAGGACTACAACAGTAACAGAAACAGCAACAACATACCAAGCCCGTTAATATCAATAAGAGCGGTAGAGTAAGACCAAGAAGAAGCCCGAGAGTCAACGCATTCGATCCAGAATTACCTGGAAAAAAGATTTTTCTGTAATCAAGAATTTATTTTAGAACAGCTCATATAGAACCTTGTGTATACGCCGATGACGTTGTTGTTCTGATGTAAGAAAAAAAAACTCATCTATAATTAACTATTATTCTTCAAAATACGTGAACTTACACTGCTGTGCTGTTCGCTATTGAACTAGACAGACCTAAAAATATTTATTCATTTTATATAGGGAAAGAAAATTCATTCGCTGATGATTTACAACTAAGTGCTTGTCCGGATGGTACAACTGTAAATGTTAAACAATATTGTTCTGATTGTATACTATTGCTAAATGAAAATTAATTTTTAAACATTCTAATTAGGATTCGGTAATACCTATCTGTTGCAATGGCACAATAAACTTGTGATCCGATTTGATCAATAGTTGGGGTCCATGTTTCATCGATAGTACACAAATTCAGGGATCTATTACATTCTATTTGACTTTTGTACATATTCAATGGTGGATTTCTGAATACATCGTCAATCGTGGTATTCTCACATCCATCCTCGATTGTCAATGTGAATGTATACGGAACCCCAACAGTAACAGCAGTGCAATATTCTAAGCTAGAGTTAATCTTTGGTTTTGTCGAACAACTGAATTTTTCAACAATTTGGATAAGGAACTGTAGTGGAATACTACTGAATGGCGAATATGATGAAGCTGTCCAGAAATCTTCGATCATCAGAGAAATAGGGTAATAATCTCCGACAGTTTTGCCACTGCTATTGAATGTTAGTGTGCAATCGTCGCTGTTGAGTGAACTACCAGATGCTTGTCCACAGACATCAGCACATTCATCCAATGATGTCGTAACTTGAGCCCAACGACAACTTAAACATGAAGAAGACAGTTCTAGCATTAGAATGAAAGAGAATGGGCTACCGTGTAACATCACCATTAGCATCGATCACTGGAATATTAATATTGGTTATAGTATCGACAGGTACGTTTATAGCTGAAAAAAGAGATATGTACACCAGAGCTGTCAGATTAGTCTGCTACATCGATGATACCCGGTCGGTACTAGACCATAAGTGAGCAGGTCAGGCTGAATTATGAAACGTTCTCTGAAGATTTTCTGATGTTTTTTCTAATTCTGAACTCTTTTAGATCGCAGTTTCTTTAATGACATAATATATGATTACAACTCATTTGTATACTGATGCTCAACTTAAATAAGAATGAAAAATAATTATTTTTGGGAACAATTTTATAAACGGACTTTAACTTAAAAAAATTTGTTAAAGGGAAATCGATCGTAAGGAAAAAAATACGAGCAACATTGTCAAATCGATATTATATAATTCATTTTTCTTTCGTAGAATTTCTTAAGCTACATGATAAATAATTATTCAGTTCGTTTTTTGTGTATTTTTTGAGAATGAAATTCGAGTGTACTGAATGCGCTTGACAATAAGTGTATTTTGTGATATTTGTGACAAAAAAATGAAGGCTGATTAAAAGAAAATGTCAATAACGTATGTGCTATCACCATAACAACAAACTAATCAAGCGTTTGAAAAAAACATTTTTCTAACTTTCTTCTGATTTTAGACAAAAAATTTCTGAGTTTTTAATTTTTAGCTTGAGAACCCTGATTCTTTTTGAGCTTCAATCTTTTCTCTCATTAGATACTGTTTTTATAATGTTGAATTATATTGCGATTATGTAAAATAGTACTGATATCAACGTAATATTTTGTTAATTCAAGTCTCTATTGTGCGAAAAATATGGATAATGTTTGTCTCTTTTTTATTTGCTATTTTCTGTAAGAAACTATTATTCTACTATCTTCATGAAAGTAATTTAAATAATTAATTAAAGTCAATACCATGGATTAAAGTAGAGTGAAAAGTTTAATGGATTTGAAAAATGAACAGAAACATTAATCGGCCTCGGTTAACCTGCAGGAGAGGCGGGGGAAGTGGTTCGTTGGCAACTCTGAAATGCACGCATAGTAATTGAGTGTTTATCTTTTTGTAAAAGCAAAAGAATTTCACTAATAATTGTTTTTAAAATTATAATTTATCTTGTCAATGTTTGCTCAATCTATTACGATCTTGTACTGATGATCAATAGAATAAAAAAATTTACCCATTTAGTTCAGGGATTTTAGTTTCAAACATCATTTAAACGACTCCACTTTAACTTCGGATCGCTAAAGCAGGGAATCGTTGCTACTCACTGATCAGTAGTAGGCTGTAATCGTTTTATCATCTTAACGAATTATTTTAATACGAAACAATAGAACTAGTTAGGTAATCTTCTCTGCGCTAATAAAACTAACAAAAACCAACCTTCAGTTCGGCAGATTTCTAAAAGTACGAGATTTATGACTACGTACGTGATACGATGGTTGCAACTGGTGGTGTATTTATAACGCCATCATATCTTATATTTAAATCAAGGCAACAGCCAATCGACCAGTCAGCAAGACTATTGAAACAACTACCCGTACTCGATGCACATGCTACTTGAACCGGAATCCAGTTTCCGCTTTGAAATGCCACACAAAACTGAGATCCAATCGAGATATTTTCAGTTGTTGAAATTTGACCTGAACTCGAATCAAGATATGTACTGAAATCAGTACAATACTCACTGATTGAAAGCGAAGCATAACCACCACAAGAACCACTAGTAGATGATACACATGTGAGTGCACCTCCACCTGTTGGAATTAGAGGTGATTGATTCATCACATAGTTTTGGTTACAATATCCAGAGGTTGATAATCGCCATTCATATGATTGGGTAAACATAATTGAAACTATTGTATTAGTAGTTGTATTTGCGACAGGTCTCCATGTAACAGTACCGCCTAAGAAATGACTTGATTCAACAAAGAAGATATGAAATGTTGCCCAAAGAAATGTGATGATGATGAATGTCATCGAATGCAGTTTTCTTCTAAAAGATCAAATAACTACAAATACTTGAACAGATCAATCTCAAGTCAGTTTTATCAGCAGAACTGATGTGACTAAGAAATGAACATACATCTTCAAGTGTTATTCGTTGCATTCATTGTGTAGAACTGACAACGAACGGCATCTGGGTTTTGAAATTATATTCACATTATATAAATTTCTAATTGAAAACTATCCTGCGTCCTTTTTTTGCCGTAGTCAACAACAAGCAGAAAATATAACGACATGTTGTAGTGTTTCTGCAACAGATTGAAAAATATAACAAAAAGAATACTAATCAGATTGATATGAAAGGCTTTACTAACGTCGTAGTTGAAGAACAGGTAGCCAGGCAGGTCATGAATATTATATGAGAAGAAATCAAGCAGCATAAAGTATTGCCGAGATCACATCGAATTTACTTTTCAAAAGTAACTCATATTTATGATTTAAATTTATTCTTTTAAATTACAATTTCTTAATCTTGGGAAATATTTCATTGGTTAATATGAAACTTCATGTTGCATACAAGTATGGTGTTGATTTTAAGCAAGAAATCCAAATGTAAAATAGCAAGAACGCATATAAAGTTATTTTTCTCGATGATATTTGTCCAATGTAATGAAAAATATAACATTGTCAGATAGTATGCTGATTTATTTCAAATCTTTCATCTCAAGAAGGCTATGTTGACGAGCTATGCGAAAAAAATTGATCCAGAAAACATAAAAACATAGATGAGATGATTAAAAAATGGAAGACTCTGATAAATTTGAGTCTTTCATTGGAAGAATTCAATATTGTTGATTGATGGCTTATGTATTATTATATAAACTTCTTTCGTTCGTCTGACCATGACAAATACAAATGAGAGCGCGAGCGAAAAGTGAAAAATTCACACTCTGTCAATAGAAATTTTGTCCGATCGAAATGAGAATAACATGAAATAAATTATGGAATGAAAATCAAGTTTAGTGATCAGAGTTGAACATGCATGCTCTTATTTTCTTCTTCTCTTTGAATCGTACAGTAAAAAGGATTCCAACGAAAAAAGTATCCATCGACAGGGTGACAACGCAAATACTAGTCTAATCGAATCACTGAATAACTACCTTCGCATCAACATTTCATCTTTGGCTATTATCAATAGGTTAATCATTTTTTCTGAATTCATATATAGACCATAGAAGTAAGAAGATTGTGTGTATAGTCGATGATCTTAGAAAATTGATGATGAATTCATTTAAAATCAACTCAAATCATTCATTTCGACTTTTTTTAATTAAATTTAGACCGTGCCAAATGATCATAGAGTAGATAAAATCGTTGAAAATCTATGATCTATTGTTCAAACACTTTGAAAAAGAAATTTAATAAATGAAGATATGTCACACTTTGTTGAGTTTTAATCCGAAGTAGGCGTAGGAAAACTATCGATGCGAATGAAGCGTGGCGGAAACTTGCAAAAAAGAAACGCTTTCTATCAATTTGTCAAGATGACGAGACACCCGAAAGCCCTCGAGCACATTTTACCAATTCATCATTATGTTCAGTTTCTCCAATACATTTTAAGAACTTGCATTCTTTCGAAACATTGACTAATCGAAGTGAAAAGATCAAACCAAAAGATAATTTAGGTTAGTCGTACATTTTGGCATCTTGAACAAACAACCTGGATCTTGCTAAGAATTTCTAATTAACTAATTTCAATTCCTGAAAGTTTCATTAATACTACATAGTCGGGAGGGATTCTTTCCTCGGATTCCATTCTTATAATGTTAGTGCAACATGGAATTGAAAGTGTAAATTTGTGTAATATTACAGATAAAGTAGTATCTCTAAATAAGATGCGATGCTTTTATGAGGTACACAACAAAGTTTTCATCGTATGAGATCATCTCTGATAGAAATGAATTGATTTATCAATTGATAATGCATACTATCTTGAATCCAACTCTATCGACTTCGATATTATTGCATGCTTTTCGAATACAAATTAATTCATTAGGATCAATAAAAAAGACAGGTTTCATTCCATGGTTCGGACGAACAATTGATTTGTTCATTGATGGTATCAAAGCATGAAGACCTTTGAATTGATAGTTAATTGATGCTACACGGAGTTTGTTACTTTTCATCGAAAAAAGTCGACATCGTCGCGAATCAGACATTTTACCTATTCGAAAGACATGCATGCATTCAGTAATGACAGTTTACGAACAAAATCGACTGTTTCAAACTATTGCGATAGGCAGTATTATTTTGTAGATCGATTTACTTTTTATTTATAAATGAAACTTGAGCAATAAATAAAATAATAAACAAAAAATTTGTTAGCTGTATTTGATACGAAATCTTGATGGTCTTGTTAAAGAATAAGAAAAATTTAGCATTCATTTGAAATGTTCAGTAGGGAAATTGTGAATCGTCAATTTTTAGGCTGAAACTGTAATGTCTCAGAAAATATTTTATCGATCAACATCAAAACTCAATAAAAAAAAATCAATCATTCAAAAGAACTTTTCACTCTTTCATTTGCTTTCCAACTTCTCAATCCGAGTATCTTTTCTCCAAGTTCAGTCAGCTTTGGTTCTGGAAATCCGGAGAGTTGTTCGTCAGCTTTCGAACTTAATGTACGCATATGAAAAGCATCGATTCGACTTGTTAATTCCCGTATATCATCTTCTTTGGCCGATTCAAATGCTATGTATTGAACAATTCGAAATTGATCATTCTGATTTGGGAAATTTCCTAAAGGAGATTTTTCAACAATGCAAATCAATAATTCCCAAGAAATAATGCTTGCCGGAAACACCTACCATGAGGTAATCGTGAGTCCCATACAATGAAAGAACCCTTTTCAACATGAATCTGTTTGACTTCATTTCGTATGGGATCGGTCTCGGGAACATTAATAACTCCTCCACGAGACTTATGTTCAGTTTCATTATCTATGGACCATTGTTTAAATCGATGAGTGAATCCAGGAACACAATGAAAACCTGTCATTGACAGACAAACAAGGAAAAATGAGTCAATGGCATTTTTTGGTTCAATCGAAAAGATCACCTCCCGTGTTTGGATTTGTGTCACTCAATGCGAGAAGACCTTGTACACCAATGAAATCTGGATATTTCCAAGGATTCTTTAAAATTAAATCAAAGCGTTTTCCATGTCAAAAAATACCTAGGTTACTTTGATCGAATCGATTCATTCATACCTGATCCCAATGTAACCTAGAACAGAACTAACATTTAGAGTTTTCCTATTTAATTTATAGACGCATGTTTCAAAACATCAATTACAAATAAAATCAACGAATAAGACAATGATCGGTACCGTTTATTGTATGAACAAATCCGAACAAAAGTTATTTCCTTGAAGTTTTCTTTAATTGAATAAGTGTCAAATATCTTTTCTCAAGTCATGATATTCTCTGGTTTTAGGGACAACTGTTATCGTATACGACAAAATAAAGCTCATGGTATCTTTTTCTTATTAGTATCGTTTATCGTTGGGAATACAGTACAAAAACACTTGTCAACTCTGTCCTTGCAAAGCTAAAATATGGAACTAGAATAACTTCTTTACAGATACTAACGCAAAATATAGAAATGCACGGTTTACAATTTGCTTTGATATTTTTCTCATGAGCTACTCATGTTTCCTTTTGATTCTTGTGATTAGTTCATTATTTTTCATTTTGGCATCACCAGTTATTTCAATTTGCATCATTGAAATTTATTAGTATTGAACTAGATGACGAAACGGTCTGCTACATATTTCCATCGCTTAATACCGATGAGTCAAGTCTGTAACAAGGATTTAGACTCTTAAATATATTCCCCAGAACAAATGACCTTACTTTAAGTATTTCTTGTTCCTTTCTTACCAGTTCGGTTTCGATCTCCATTCCGGTCTATCTTCAATCATTACTGATCCATCTTTGTCATTCTCTTGAAAAGCAATACCTTTCGTAGGCCTCATCATTCCATATCGATCGTATTTAACCCAAAGATTATCTTGTTTGAGAAGAATTTGAAACAGTCGAACAACATTTGGATGCTGTCTGTTGTCCCAGCACATTTTCGTTGCCACATCTGACATGTGTGATATGAAACCACCTGTTACATACGAAGAATTTCATTGTTGACAAGAAGAACATCTCTGTGAATGTACTCACCATCTTTAAGACCCATTTGAATTGGCCAATACTTATTATCCCACGTTGAACTATCGTTTTTGTCAATTTTTGGATTAAGAACTCGAAGCAAATTCCAAATTTCATCAATGGTTTCATCAATTTGCGATTTAGCGTCGATGACATTTCGTACCACAACAAATCCATACTCTTCAAAGAATTTCAACAGTTCGTCTGTTTCTTCAAGTGTAAACGATTTTGTGTAACCATTGGAATCTGGGAATGCTGTAATAGAAGACATATGTGTTTCTTTGAAATCTTTTAGATCTACACAATAACAGAATATGCCTCTCGATATGTTTCTACCGTTTATATACATGCATAGCAAGATTCGAAATAGTCATGGTGAAGCGCCACGTATATTGTTAGTTTCTGTCGATGAGTCATTGAATAAACAGCAAAGTAATAGGCCGATAAATGTTGCTACTCAGCGTCATCTCTTCTCACCTTTATGATAATGCAAGTACCGAGAAATGAAAATTTATCATTCACGAACAGAACCATTTCTCGAAGACATCTTTTTATCTAGAGAATTACATGCTAAGCTCAAAAATAATACTTGAGGCAAACGCATGGCGTCAACGGGTGATTTTTTATTTCGATACTTTGAGATTTCTTCTGGTGACTTAATTTCACCGATGAAGTGAACTAGCCAGTAACTTTAGAGGGCTTTTTACACAATAAATTTTAATCACAGAAAGAAACACATCGACGACGATTATGTTTTGTCAGTTGATTTCATTTTTAATTTGGATCTACGATTCAGATACTTTGACAAACATGTATGAAAGCTGTAAATATTATGTCCATTAGATAACACAACGAGCCTACTGCCTTCATAATTCAGTATTAAGTCGTAAAGTGGTAGTAAATTATATTTCAAAAGTATTCTGTTCAGTTTTACTCTCTAGCAATTAAACTCACTGTCGATAAGATAATTTCTCATGGACAAATACTAGGTGAAATATCAAAATTAATGTATCAGTACATATGAATATAGAATGAATGTGAGCTCCTATCTTCTTTGCAACAGACGCCATATGGTCGATAACGAAACAGATGAAACATTCAAACTGTCCTTTCATTGTACAGAAAATATTTCTAAGTCTTCTATTATTGGATACGTGTTGCTCAACTTGTACTGTTGATCGTTGCATTTGCTTCTTTATCGTTTCATCTTCTTGCTTTGCTCATCGGGCCATATTTCGCTTTTCTAAATGGAGAATACTTCGTCACAACGTATCTGTTTACTTTGTTTGGTCGTTGAAAGAAAAATGATTACATCATGTTCGAAAAAAAAACCCAATGAAATGCGAATTACTTTGAAAAAAAGTTAACTGTAACACATGTCAGATAGCAAATAGAAACGATTTCGAGTTAAGAAATGAACAGCAAAGTCAAATTCTCACCGAAACCAACAGTGAATATTCATAATATACAATATACTTGTTATAAGGTGACAAATAACCTGTACTATCTCAATCGTGCACACAACAACATGAGTTACATATCTATGGAGTGTCAAGCCATGGTGCTTTTGCAATGAACACTCATTTAGATCCTATTTTTTGTAGTATATTTTGTAGATTTGATTTTTCAACGTCTTCTCTTAAAAATATCATTCTTGTTAAGTGGAAGACCAATGCAGTGAGTCCTCCTGTATTAAAAATCTAATTCGAATACCAAATCGAATTAGTGAATGATATACAATCACCATTTTTTCTGCAAATGATATGAAAGTTAAAGTAGGTATTGACGAAATGGTTTAAAACCAATGAAATAAACGAGGCAACAATGATGGGATCGGTTCGTGTTTTCTACGAACCGAACCGATCGAATTTTTTAAAATTTCAAACCGAACCGAATCGACTAAAAGATAGAAAAACGTTTGTCGATTTCCGCTCTTTTTTCGAAGACATTCATTTATAAAAATTTATTGACGACGTAATTATAATAATTTCGATAGTTCTAAGAGTGACTTTGAAAGCTGAGCTGCAGACAACTTTTAAAACATAAGTATTTTCTCTTTTATTTTAGAAATATTTTTCAATCGGAAAAGACAACAGTGTACTTTTAGTGGATAGCCAATTTCTTTCGAAATAAAGAACGAATCATTAGATTTTTTTTCATCACTCAATGCAAAGAGTAGAATTAGTTTCAGCTAGCAGGTCTTTGTTCATTGAAGGACGTTGTGTGAAAATGTCATGTAACCTAAGTTTGAGAAATAATCTAAATATGTTACATTTTCCAGCTTTAGTTCTTTACTTTTTTAGTATATCATTTCGAATTGGCGAAGCACTTGAAAATAGTAGCCTAATGATGATGGGAAATACATCTATTAAAAAGGAAACAGTTGTCCTTCAAAATACAACGATTATGTCGAAATTCTAAATTTTATTTCGGTTTTTGCAGCTTGAGAGGTAATAACCACTGTGATTGTCTAAATTTGAAAGGTCGGAAAATCTCAGTAAAGTTATCCATTTTGAAATATTAGTTAGATACTTTTTCCGTACTTTCTTGCTGTATGTTAAAGATTATTTTAAAATTCAAAACAGAGAGATATTTATTTGGGAATTAAAACGTAATACAAATTGATAATCAATTAATGTTATACATATATAAGTTCTTCCTGCTAAAATATTGTCTGTAAAAGTGTATACTGAGCGATGAACAGAACTATTACTCATGAATCATGACTGAAGGCTTTTGAAGCAGTTGATTAAATCATAAAAATGTGCTATACTGTCTTCGAAGTAAACTAACTTATCAATCATTTTATTTATGTTATTCAAAAATATTGTGAAGCTTTCGATCTTGTTCAAAAAGTCATTATCAGCACTAATTTTACATGAAGGAGAATTACACATAATACATACAACGATGTCTATTCTTATTTTTCGTTCTGTTATGAATATCGCATTGAGGAAACGAATTTCTCCCCTTCGCGGTGCAATGTGCAGAAGAGAAAGAAAGATAAAAATTCTTCTATATATTATGTGTAATTTTCTTTAGTCTAAATTAAGTGTTGATAACGATGACCTTTCCAATGCGGTCGGCAGCCTCACAATATTGTTGAATAACCTAAATAAAATGAAAGATTAATTAGTTAACCTTGCAATTAATATATTCATTTATATTCCATCAGATAATTTAGATATACTTTGCTCATTCACTTTTAGTCGACAGTTTAACAAATGTATGAGAATATATTTCTAAAAGAAATCGTTTCCCAATACGTGGAACCGAACCGAACTGATTTCGGTTCGGTTCGACTCGGTTTGGTTGGAAACCGAATCGGTCCCATCACTGCGAGGCAAATAACATATTAGAAGGTCACCCTCAAAAGCCTCTAGTTTGTTCAAAATTATTTCTAGTACTACTTGACCTTTTTCAGTATTCAAGTACATCTTGATAGCTCAACTAAATACGGACAATAGTCTTTTGGCACTACGATAACGGTGTGCCGGTGCTGACTTAGAAAAGTGTTAGGAAACAGTTAATGGCAAGCAACCGTCTATGTAAGAATGTCTCTTTGCAATTTACAACAGATCCTTCAGTCATTTTAGTGTTCGTCGGCAACTTAGAGGAGCTCTTATAAATTCTCTATGACAAAAAAACTGTTTTTTTCCGACCACAAAATGTAATAGGCACAGGACATACATATTCGCGCATACAACAATAAAGTGATCTGTGTGTAGCAGCAACACCCTCGTCACGAGTCCATCGTGTATTAATTGAAAAACCTCTTTGTCTATGACTATGTTCTACAAATGCGAAAACAATTTCATTTCAAAACAATATTTCATGATTGAAGAAAACTATAATTTCATGTACATTATGGATACAACGGTACCTATCACACACTGTTTCAATCATACTTCGGTTAAAGGAAAGTTTTTTTATTGAGAAAATTTGGAAGTAATAGAAATCCGAGATGAGATTTTCAAAAATTCAAATGAAATTTCTCGACGAGATTATATTGGAACAGTTTTCCCGCAAACACTAATTAGTCAAGTATGAGCGCTTGCGAAACTCATTGCATTTTCAGGTTCTCTGGTCTTAATTTATTGTTGTCAACCTTTATAGAATTTCAGTATTTTCTTAGAAAAAGCTTTCCTCAGAAGGAAACCCGATTGAATCGGTTACGGTATCCACGGTTACCGTCAACGAGAATGCATTTCGTTTCTCAATAAGATGTAAATGTATTTTTGAGATAATGAAAAGATTAAATTCTACCAGTGATAGGTCCTACACTTTTCATAACAGAATGCTCACCGGCATTGTACGAGCATGTTAGAGTACATTGATTCCATTGCTC
Organism: Rotaria macrura; assembly: GCA_900239685.1. NCBI lineage: Eukaryota > Metazoa > Rotifera > Eurotatoria > Philodinida > Philodinidae > Rotaria > Rotaria macrura. Next base: position 77,250 of record OENT01000253.1, on the reverse strand, counting down.
GAGGAACATTGATTTCTAACGATAGTCTGCCGTATTTTCACAGTATAAAGTTTTTTTCTTAGAGGCTTATATTTATAAGCTAGATTTAAACAAACAAACACTTTGGCGGAAAGAATAGAAGAGTCCGGATCTTCTAATATGTCAATACCTTTAGTATTCTCGTTGTTCAATCATGATCGGTAATCAAAACACTTGGTTTCTCATCGAAATTTTTCTCACACGCTGTATCTCATCACATGCAGAACATTCGCAGTTTTGTTCTTATCAAATTCAAACTAAATCAACGTTAGACTCAACAAGAAACAATATACAAATGCTATAATAAGACTGTATTGAAACTTACGATTTAGTCCTTGTAATAAATAGTTCCATGGTTCAATGCTATTACTACTAAAAGAAAAATTCAGATATGAGTGCTCTTGAACAGCAATTTAAATTACTAGATGAGTAATAAGAGGATTAAAATATCTTTCATCGACTACTAAGGACAACTACTAATACAGATTCCTGTTTGTAAATCCGACTAGTTTGAGAAACGCCTTTTGATATGCATAATGCTTTTGCACTCCAAATTAAGACAAATTGCCACAGTGGTTAAGAATTATAACGAATCAGGAAGAATGAAAATAAAATTATTCTTATTCATAATCACTGCCTTGAAACCGTTGAATGTTGTGTATTGAACTTGTCATTTTATTTCGAACATTTTGTTTCGAGATCTTTTAGGGTACTTTTCGAAGAACAAGAAATCAGAGTATTTTTTCATCATTTAATTTTAGAAAACATATTCGAATCTCTTAAATGTTCATTTAGGTAGTTTCAGATCATATTTATTTATGTGAAATCTGTTTTTGTTTAACTCTATCTTCTTTGACCGATTCTCGGAAAAGAGTGCAAGGTGAACCTAAACCGAAATTCATAAAAATAAATAGAAAAAAATAAACTGATTCAATAATATCATTGTTTATGATGAAGTCACTTTTTCTTAGCATCCCCCTTACCATAAGAGAAAAGAATGAGCTGTCTATTACAGTTCAGATTCAGACTAGGCGAGCCATCACACATTGTTGCAATATAATAATAAGTGATGTGAGCTGTGTTACCCTTGACTTGTGTAAAGCGTCATGAATCATACCTAATAAATACACGAGTTAATACGGAGTGGGTCAGTTTCATTTACGGAAAAATGCTATTATATCGACCAATTAACTCAAATTTGGCACACTTGTCGAAGAAACGATATATTTATGTGTTGCTGATCATCTTTCACATTTTTCTACTCGAAAATTTTGAAAAGAATTCTTCACGATAAAAGTATATTCTTTTACATGGATTGTGTTGCGTTCATTATTTCAGGTGTGACAGCAGTTGATTCGAATATTTCCGCCATTGACGATGCCAATACTTCAGCCATTGAATTTTGGTTATGCTAAAGATCCATCGTCGGTTTATTTTAGGGGACGAAAAATTGAAGGTGTATCGGCCACTACATTTCAAGTATGCACTGATGGTTACGCGAAAGATTCATGGAAAGTATATTATATGGGTGAAAATGTTGAAGGCGCTTCAGTCACTACATTCAAAGTTCTCACTGATGGCTACGCGAAGGATTCATGGAACGTTTATCATATGGGTACCAAAATAGAAGGTGCTTCAGCAATGTCATTTGAAATCTTAGGTCAAGGCATGGCAAAAGATGCTTTTCATAAATACTATTATGGAAAACAATTTCATGGCTAATAATCCTCGATGCGCATGTTCTAAAACGAAATCGATAAAAACTACTTAAATACAGTTACATAATATTTCTATGTAGTTCTTGATTTTTTATCTTCTTACTCTTCTCTCAAATGTCATGAACTACGTGATCAAGAAAATAAGATTGCTCAATTCATTTTTTTCTCATTGCTTTGATTGTTGAAGTGGTGTCTTCAAGTGATAGAAATGTGCAGTTGTGCGTATTTGTGAGAGTATCTATCGATGTGAATGGTCTGTTTGATGTTGATGCGTAGACTATTGTATTTATGTGAGTATAAAAAATAATGTCGTAGAACACACTGACTTATCAAGAATGGTTCTTGCAATGGTTTAAACCCTGATACCACAAAACAAAATTACAAATACGTAAATCTAACAAAGAAAATCGACCACATATTCTGCTGTGTCGTATGCAATTGATCGAATTGACTTCGATAATATATATTTCATTTACTCTTTTTACATGAAAACAATTTTGCTTGAAATAAAAGAACCAGAAGCTAAAGTCTGCTTCATAATAATTATATAGATTAAAGTTTATATATTTGAATCCCTGTTAAAAGTTCAGTTTATATTTTGACATTTGCCATAGAAGAAACAGCATACTCGAAGTAAATAAAGTGACACATTTTAGCAATGGTGTTATTCCCTAAAGAAAGCAACCATGTAACGCTCGATCCTCTTAAAAAAGCACGATTGCCCTTCTATCAAAGTGTTCTTACTCGTATTTAATTGCCCGACAGAAAAAAAGCAGGTTAACACTCACAACAACAACCGAGTGTGCATTTGCGTGTGGCCTGGAGTTGCCTGTTGGATTCAATGTTCAAGAAGTGATCGGATTTATCCAAATCAACACGCGCACGAAGATTATAAGAGTTCCACAATCACTTGACACTTGGTAAACAATAACTCAACTAAATTTGTTTGGAATATAATCCGTGGAAAGATGTTTTTTTATTATTTTGAACTGTTTTTTTTCCAGAAAATATCTTTAAGACTGAAGTATTTGATGTTGTGAACATAAATTGATACAAATCTTTCGATGTGCTGAATCTAATCCGAATAAGTATTCGAACATCGTCATGCTTTACGTTGTAAATCATTCTAGGAAATCCTGATTGCATCGATAATCACATTGATATTCCCATTAAATTAGCATATAAATGATTTATGTTCATGAAAAATTTTCTCTCGTTGCATTGTTCTTGAAATACTGTAAATATTGTCGACATTTGATAGCACCCTTATTTCATGATTGATGCTTTGATGTCAATATTCATTCAACTTGATAAGTGAACGCTAATAATATTCTCTACTTAAATTACGAGAGAAAGAAAGTTTTTAATGCAAATGGATGTAAATCGAATAAAAACAAACGAGCACATGATGACTTGGGAGTATTTGAACTTTTAAAATATTTATTTAAATATAAGACAAATATTCTCTTAGAAGAAATAAACAACAGCAATGAGACTCTAATGAATAAAATAGTATTATGAATAGAGATTAATTTTTTTTGTAATAGGTTTTCGACATATATGACAAGTTTTTAAAGGTTGTGCACAATTAGAACAAGCTGTATGCCCACAAAGAAAAGCAACGTTCCTCGATCTTTCCATACAAATAGAACAGGATTGCCCATCTTCTAATTCTTGAACTTTCGTTTCAAGTTCACGTACAACTTTACTGATGATTTCTCCATCAGAATTATTTACCATTGTCGTTGATGGCAACCGATGAGTATGACGAGATACATTTGTTGATGAACTCGTCAGCAATTGACCATCTAAATAATCAGATTTTCATACGAACGACAAAAAGACGAATATATTAAATTTTCTAAAGGATTAATATTTATAAGTTTGTAATGTTATATTAATATTAGATGACAGCAAAGTTTTTACATAATTTTAATTTTAAGTCTAGTCAATGTTCTACAGGAAGCATTAAAGAGTATGTTTAGTGGTCAGCGGAAGATTAGTGTAAACTATTACGGAGATTAGTGGCGTGTGTGTGTGTGTGTATTTAGATAAGATAAGATAAGGTCAATCCTAATAAAAGACAAAAGAGACAATTTATCGTGTTCTGATCAACAGACTGTTGGACGTTCGTCATAATACTGCAAATGAATCGATTATGAAAAAGATACGAATTTCGCGACAGCATATATCTCTAATCTATCGATACAAGTTTACTTTCAACACGTATTATCATTTACTTAAATTCAATGTAAGTTCAAACATTGTATCGATATGAAGTAGAAATAATGAGCTGAGTATTATCTCGTTCACAACTATTGTTTCGCTTTTCTTTAGTTGAAACCGTTAAAAATCCCTAATATGTTATCGAACGACAATTGAAAAATTCAAAATAAATCCTAAAACAAATAATCTCAGTGGATTCTTATCTGAAAGAGAAGAGAAAGAGCAAGTTTCTCATGTCGAGTTGAAATACTCCTTGAAAAAACGATGTCCGAAGACTAAATTAATTTACCTTGGGTATATTTTGCATCAATATTAAGTTGACATAAGACACATCGTTTCATCTTGATACAACATTCTTTACAGGATATTTTATGTTTACACGGTTCAAAAAGAATATCAGCTGGGCATTCATCACATATAATACATGGTGACAAAGCTGATGTATTCGGCATAACTTGTTTTATGATTGTTGAACGATTAAGTAGAATGAAGTATTCTTTCAATTTTTGATCACTAACATAGTCAAGTGGCAATTTATTCTGGCGATTCTTAACTAATAGCGGCGCATCACATTTAATTAAAAAAGCAGCTAAAACAATATTCGGAATTTGACGATAATCAACCGGCATTTGTGGAATCAAATCAGTTGCAAGTAATTGTAAACAAGATTCATCGGATTGTTGGGTTTTGGACAAAATTAAATGTAGGGGTGTATCACCGTCTTCATCTAGAACTTTAGTTGATGCCCGATGATCACGAACCAATAATATAACTATCGACGAATGACCTTGGGCAACAGCTAAATGCAGTGGTGTTTGTTTACGGCTATTACATATTTCAACTGTGGCATGACCACAACGAAGTAATAAACATGTTACCAACAAATGTCCATTTAAACAAGCTAAACATGAGATTTTTATTAGTAAAAATACTCATTCAAGTACGAAGATTTCTCTCATTGATCTTTAATTCGACCGATTTAGAAAGCATGACAGTTTTTAGGATTTCATTCAAAGTTACAGTGAGAATTTTCTGTGTTCTATAAGATGATGTTATTTTTTCGGCAAGATATTCAACTAGCAAGAATTAAAAATACATTCTTCGATCAAGATTTCATACGTCTACGTGTTAATTTTAATTCTGTTTGAAAGTGCGTGTCAAGATCCAACATAAATTATATAGTTCTTTTTTATAATTGCTATTTTTCAAAAGAATAATGGGTCACCCTTATTACAGACATACTCTTTTTTATGTGAATAACAATAATTAAATGAAAGAAAAAAATGGTTTTCTCTCATGTCACATATTGTTGACATTCTCTTAGAAACTAAATATAACATGTATAATATATTGGATGAAGATGCACAGAAAATTCTCAAGTGTGCAAGAAAAAAATCATAATCAGAAGAAAAAAGAAGTCCACTAGTTTCGTGGAAAGTGACTAAAACTAACTTTTGTTTTTAATTTGAACAGATTGATTGTTACAAAAACAGAAGGTTTACCTAGATGAATCGATGAAAATCCGTCGTCCTTTTTCGAGTCAACTAATTGACGACATAGTTCGATGAGACGCCATGTCACACTAGAAAACAATGAATTATTGATTATTGTTCGCACTCATCAATAACTAAGGGGCTAAAGGGGAAATGTCCTACTATGCATTTCCTTTGAGTGCAGCATGATGAAGAACATTGAAACCTCGTTTATTTTTCAAATTAAAATTAATGTTTGACATCGACAGCAGAAGATCAATTAATTCTCGTCCATCAATACATTCATTATTTGAACTACAATATCGAGAGAAAAATAAAAGATTCTTCTTCGCAATTTCAATGCTACTTCGAATACCGATCAGGTGAATTTTCATCCGATGGCAGCAGACTTGTTTGATGACGCGTTTCTTCTAATTCTTTTATTAAGTTTAACATACTCGGATGAGTTCCACATGACGCAAGTTCATCAAGACCGGTAAAATGACCGAACACACGAGTATTAGCTATTTGAAAGAAAAAGGAAAAGGAAAAAGAACATTCTCAATGTATTCTATAAATACACAGAAGATATTTTAATCAAACCAATATCATGTAGTGCAGTATCGCCATAAATATCTTGCAAGTTGACGTCAATCGGTGGTTGCTGATGTTCTAATAATCTCTTTGTGCATTCTAATAATTGTTTATTAATAGCAATGTGGAGAGACGAGCAACCCGTTGAATTAATTGAATTAATATCAGCTCCTTTCGATAATAGAAGTGATATGCAATCAGGTTGATTGCCAAAGCAAGCATAATGAAGCGCTGTATCACCATCAGCATCACGTTGTTCTAAATTCGCTCCATGTGAAAGAAGAATTCTTACAATATCAATGTGGCCTTGATGAGCTGCTAGCATCAATGCAGATTTATCACCTGATCGACTTTCAACCTAAATCAAAACGTGAACATTTAAATCAAACAAGAAACAAAACACAAGTCAATTTTCTATTACAAGTTGAGGATTTTTATTCAATGCATCCCTAACAGCCTGGATTTTTCCTTGTGCAGCATCGCGAACGATTGATGATGATGATAATGTATCATTATGTGCTAATAGTGTATTATAAATAAGCATTTGTTTACACGATGATGAATTTGTTGTTCCACCGCCAATGGATGAGCCACCTTGTAAACTCCAATCAATGCTTGAAGCATATTCCATTTGTTGTTGCGCTTGATATGCTTGAAGTGTATTATGGCTTGTGGAATTCAATAAGCTCGATGAAGCTGTCGTTAATGGAGTACAACATTGAGGATTGAATGTAAATGATTGCCCGTTAACACTCACACGAATATCACCATCGCCATAAACTTGTAAAACTTTTCCTTGCTTTCCAAGTACGCCAATCATATCCTGAGACCACTCGCCGTGACCTTTTTGTGCTTGTCGTAAACGTTGTTCATCACCACAAATAATAACTTGATCACCAGCCGTAAATGAATGAATTTTACATAATGCCCCTGGATGGAATGTCCAACGATTTTGTTGTGCTATTGATGATGATGAATCTTGATTATTTTCATCAGCAATATGAAACTGTACGCGTACGTCACCTCTTTCAGTAACACGGTGAACATGCCCTTCTTTACCTAGAACATCAGCCATGCGTATATTCCAACCACCATGACCTTCTTGTAACTGTTTGACGAGATCAATATCGGACATAACACGAACTTTATCACCGACAGAGAATTGTGAAATTTCAAGTGGAGGAACCAGACGCTCAATATGCTCTCCCAGTACGGGTAGATGTGTTTTATAATATTGTCCATTTTTTGCTTCATGCACATATTTAAGATCAACTTTTCCTTTATGACCAACACGATAAACATTGGCCACATGTGGATTATGTAACCAAGCAACAGCAGCAACACTTCGTCCAGATTCATTTTCCCAACCTTTGATTTCTTGAACTTTTCCTTGTCCACCGGGACCACCGTCTTGATCTCCCCAATCCCAGTCAGCACCACGTACAACGACAGCACCTTTAAATATGCCTTTGGCGATAAGACGGGCATCAACACTTTGACTTCGAGGTGGAACTTTAACTCCCTTCAATTAGATATAAAATAGAAACGAAACATATGAGATGCATACAAAACAACTATAAAGATATATTTCTAAGATAGAGTGAGAAAGCTTTTCAATGCTTACTTGAGTATTGGTTGCTGTTTCGAAGCGAAGAAATGGATGAGTGAGATCATGTTTATCTAGAGCCATATAGCAATGTGTACACAGATCAAAATCAAAACATCGTGCACATTTCCATCTCATTCCAATGATTCCATGTTTTCGACAAGCATCACAAATCACATTTGGATGACGAACACCGATGGGTGCGTTATCATAAACACGTAAATCATAGGCAGATTGATATCCGACACGATAACTTTAATAAGAGAATACAAGACACCATTTATTTCATCTCTACGTATTGATAAAATCAAACAGAAATCGTTACTTTGTTCGAGATCCAGAATCCCATTGAACAACGACAGTTTTATCTGGTGATGTATTACTACCTGGTTTACCTAGCTCAACGACTGTACCCACATGACCTTCTCCATCATCTTGTTGAGCCCATTTCCAATCGGGACCACGAACCTTTTAAGATAGAAATCATGTATCAACGAACATTAGAATAAAAGAAAAACAACACAATGACAAAGAGAATTCTTTTTACCACTCTTAGGCCGATTTCGAGCATTCTGATGGAGAAGCTATCATGTTTGTAAAGCAATAGCTCTGTTGTCCGAATAAGTATTTGTTCATCGTCTGCTCCCACTCGTTCGTTCGTTCAATCAACTGATTATTTTTTATATGGATTAAAACGAGTATTTCATATACACCAATCATACATTTAATACCGATAGATGACACTCCTATATAGACCGATGAGCATCCATAATTTATATTCTGTTTTATATTAATCAAAACGTCATTATTCATAGTATGTTATGAATCAAATATGTTTCTAAAATTTTCAGATGTTTTTAAATTAATAGCAGGAAAATCTAGACAATTTTTTATGCAAATACTTTTCTTCCATAAACTGCTTTTTTTCAAAGAATGTGAGAAGATATATCAGTATTCATGTAGCCAGTAACATGAGACATATTTAGAATATTCAGATTCATCATACCTTCTACTCATCAAATTCAATACATAACCAGAGTTTTTCAAATGCCAAATAAAAATCAACGTCATCTGATTATTATTGACAGCTTCCATCTTGAATTAAGTTAAATTAGAAATTCTTTTAGATTCAGACTTGATAACCGGATAGAATGACTTTCAGAAATCGTAAGACGTAAGGCCACACTATGAAAGTCAATCATGATCCATATGCGTTTTTCCTGATAAAATCATTTCACTAGAATTGAATAATATGAAATCAATCTGTAACAATTTTTCAGCTAGACTTATTTCGAACCCATTACAATAGGGAATTGTACTATTTGCTCATGTATTCGTATACAACTGATGTTTAGCATGTAACCCATTTAGTGACTGGTTATGGAATTTTCAAAACATTGATCCAAATCTGACGTCAAGTCATGTAAGAGATTTCATTTCTGCAGTAATCAATAGGTATTGCGATGCAGTTAAGACTAGTAATGGTCCGATCGAGACTAATGCTCGTATCGATTAAAAGCTTGGTAGGTCACCAATGCATTGGATGATTGCTGGTATAATCAACATCGTTTCCACATCTAATCAGGAACTCATACCTATTGAGCTAGAACTACTAGTTTCTTTTTAGTGCTCAGTCGATGATATTAGAAGAAGTCGTTCTTCGCGAGCCCATCTCGAAATCATGGATATATTTCGTCTGCACCTCATCTATCGAAGAATAGTGCTAAAGAATCTTCGTGGAACATTATAAAAAAATAACTTTTAGACTGATAAAAGTTTTCCCAAACAGATAATGTTTCGAAGGTCTAATGCTGTGATTTGTTCAGTCTTAGTAGAGCAATGGAAAGCACGGTTTGGTATTCTCAATTCGCATCGTTTATTCAATAGATTGCCATGATTTATGAAAAGATATGGATCTTCGTTGGTTAACTATCCTTCATAGAAGCTGTTATATCATTTACAATGTTGATATTTGCTTGTTCTGACCGAATCAACTTTCTGCTGATATTCGTGTTTCTGTCTTCACTGCAGGATTGTTCGGAGATTTACCATTGAATGGGTGCCGAAAAAGTTCACAAATCGATGGGAAAATACACATAAAACTATTGAACTTAATGTGTGAATTAGAAATAGGAGTTCATTGCTTCATTTAAGATATAGTTTTTTGTTCTGATCGAACTAACATAACGGAATGAAAGAAAAAATAGACTTTTTCGAACATTGTAAGAACACTATGGTTTTCTTTTGTCGATGTCTCCGGACTATTTCTGTAAGACTTTAGCGGTCTGATTAAATAAAAATAGAGCGGCAAACTAATCAAGGACGAAATACTTTTTCATCGTCATTCACACAGCTAATAATGTACACGTTAAAAAACATGTCATGTGGACCGTAATTAGTTTTACTTCTGTACCCATTGAATTGAATTTCAAAGTTCGTATGGGTTTATGTTACAGATAATATCAGAGGACGGATAGAAAATGGTGCACAGACACGAAATGTCAGTATTACAAGAAAGTGGCTCGTGAATTTCCGAAGTATGGAATGTTTGTCGTCGAGAAGAATTCCATTGGTTTTCATCTCGTGATCATTTCTATGATTCATCTGGCTGTTTTATTTTCACAAAACATCGTTGAAAAACGTCAAAAGACTGTCGTGAAAGAAATCTGACATCAAATCATGTTATGCTCATTAGAATGTCTAATCTATACTTGTCATTAAAATCGATCACACAAATGTCAAGAGTTAACACTATTTCAAAATTGAAAACAATACATCCGCATAATTGATCTTTCACATCTGTGCTACGATGTCAGATTACATCCATGTTAAACTCTGGAGAGTTACAATTCATAATCATGCAAGTGTATACAATCAAGTTCATCTTTATTCAATACTTCGAAGGAAAACAATATTATCATTGGACTGATTTTGACTCACGTGAAATTCTATAAACGAAAGACATAAATCTAAACGTAACTTGATAATATAATAATATATTTTATCATTGTTGACTGTACAACAATACAACCGGTTAAGTTCAATCATCTTCTTCGCCTCTGTTTCTCTTTAAGATATATCTTTACGTCGAGGGAAAACATCGACTCGTAAACGAATTGGATTGAATCTGTGCATGTCGGTGAATGACAGAAACAGCAAACAAATAAAAACTATTCACAAAAGCGTGTCTCTCATTGATAATATAGCTCGATTCATAGTTCTTATCTTGTTGTGTAGACAAATCGAATAGCATTCAATCAAGATATTTTTTTGAGTGATTTACATAACTCTTATTAGAAACATGGTGATTTTTCTCTTTCTCATATCTAAACTGTTAGTCGAAGAAAGCATGTCGTAAAAAATTTATGACACCAGACAAATCTATTTGACAATGTTTATTTGTTTTTCTCTTCCATCCTATTCAATGAGAACAACGACGACACACAGTTAGTACGTCAATGAATTTCACTAATCAACGTATCTAAATCCAGGCTGAACTCTGATTCTCTTAGTTGGATATTCGATGATGGCAAACGATCAATATGATATTCAAATTGACGAAATCCTTCACATGCATGACGGTCGACTTCTTGAAGTTGAATACGTATACAAGGAAATTCATGGTAATGGTGAAAGACATGATTACAGCGTGTTGGTGAAACGAGAAGAATACAATCGCATAGCTCGTACACGACAAAAGCCTGCACTATCATTTGACGATTTTATTAAAGTTTTAAAACCATTTATGATGGGAAAACACGCAGCTAATGATATACTTGGAGCATTTTCTCTCTTAGATACTGATCGTTCAGGTACAATTGATGTTGGTGAATTAGCTGCTTTCATGCCTGTTATTGCGGCTCATGCTAATCCATACGTACTTCTTCATCATATTGAAAAGGTTGACAAGAATAAAGATTATAAATTGAATTTAATCGAATTTACGGAACTAATCATGAAAGGCATTGGACGAGATATTGCCATCGGGCGCATCTGATAGAATTTCGTTTCAAAACAGTCCTTTTTCCCTTTTAAAATATGTAAGCTCATTATTCAAATGTACTATGAAATAAATTAGATTCACATTCAAAGCATTTATGTCGAACTCTTTCATCAAATGCAACAGTATTGTAGTCAAATCGATTTTTCATAAACTGCTATGTAAAACGAAACTTAAGATTCTTTTTTCGATCGGTTGAACATTATCGTTGATGTATTTGACTCTTCAATCGATTTTTATTCGTATTTAGGTAAGGTTCGCATGTAAATTCCATAGGAAAAAATCGAGACAACGCCGTATTTACATAAAGTCATAGTAAATACAATTTAGTATAAATATATATATCATCATTTTTTTAATGAATATCACCTAAGTCACATGTACTCTTCTGTCAAATAAAAAAGCTTTTCTAATCTTATTTTAATGTTTTTTTTTCAAAAGCAAACTGGAAATTAATAATATTCATCGTTCGAATAAGAGAGTAACGATGGACAGCATGCTTTACTGGAAGTTAATTTTTGACAGATAGAAAATTGTGCGTAAAAACTTCCTAAAATACACTTGGAACACTTATGATGATACGTGATCGGGCATATCTGTGTTGTCTCTGTCGAGCTATGGCGACAGCCTTCAACTAGTTTTTCTTCAAATTTTGTTTATACGAAAATTTATATATTGTTTGAAAAGATTGATCTACCAACATTCTACAAGCTGACAACATGTCTGCTGTGCTACTGATTGAAAGGACTGGCAGATTTCAATAAGAAGAAGAAAACTCATGTATTTTTTGTGGAAAACATTCTCAATTTCAAATTTGTCTTCGTAGACAACTTCTTATGACTAAACCTACCTCCACTGTATTCATGAACATCACTTTTGCAACGCATGGGACACACGTCAAAACATGTGAAGAGTATAGGTTTCGAACAGTAATTAATTGTCACTTGTTTTTTAACAATCTGGAAAACCCGTATTTCTATTGCTTTACTGCAATGGTGTTCAATGACAGGAATTGTAAGTTTTCCTTTGAATATGATCTTTTCACCGATGTTCTTCATATCTGACAGCTGATTGAATTGTATTATTTCGATAAGATCGTTCACTTTGAGAAACATCATCGATAGATGAAATCAATTCAAATTTCCTGGAGCAATTCTAATCTGGAGAGTTGACAATTTTTCACGGATTTTTCTTCTCGAAAAAAATAGATGACTTCTTCTGGATATCATCGTGGTTGCAGATCACACAAGGCTTTCTTGAGGACTGAAATTTTTGTGGCCTACATCAATGCATAGAAATAGAATAGTGTTTTTACTATCATATTATGTAAAAAAACAAGATCCAAGCCTTCATTTAGCTGTCCATGTCAGATTCTGAAGTGATGGATGCCAATAGATTGCATCCAATATAAGTGCACTGCTATTCATGTTCTACTCAAATTTATCAGAAAGATTTGAGATATTGTTCACAGTCGGTTATGATTTTACTTTCGATGATAATTAAAATCAAATGATGATTGATTCCACATTAAATGAACATCTCTGGTGAGAATTTATTGTACAGATATATTCAGCTTGACTTGCAATTATAGAAAACAGTACGCCAATTCATACAATGAAGTGACGTTGGCAATGCCTATATTAACTGTCTGTTGTTAACATTTGTTTCCTGTTCGATACCAGATAAACTGTAGTTGATTAATATGAAGGCTTGATCTTCCAGTCACATAGCCTAAGATGTATCCATAGAACTGCTCGGTGAATAATTGTCCTGATGGGCCAACGTACGACGGAGTGCCTCGTTCGCCAGTTGAAAAGAAGTGAAGACCCGTTATGCGTAATACGGTTCTATATGTACCGTTTGGAGAGAGAAGCGTTTCGTTAAAAAGATGTCCCCGAACTTTCCGGATCTTTTCATCTTTATTGAATTCGAATTTGTCTCGAAGCATAGAATTTTGATCGCCATGAATCTGCGATTCTATTTTATTGTGATCATCGTCGTAAGATGAATAGAGAAACTGATAAGATTCCATATGGTAACCTGAACTAAGAGTAGCGATTCCATTTAAATAATGACAATTGAAATCTGGCATTGAAGAATCATCAAAATAATCTCCACTCACACCACCGAATATTTGGCCACGTTTAATGAAAGGGATTCCTTAGACAATCGATCATTCAATTTATCGGATATGTGCTGTGTTTTTAAACTATCGAAAATTATCGAACCTACTTTGTTCTTTATTCTTCCGCTTTAGTTGTGAGTTCAGCTTCTGAATTTTATTATCTTTTTCTGAATTGATTTTGATCAATCGTTTAACGGATTCATTATTCTTTTTTCGTTCTTCGAGTAAACTGTTGTCTTTTAATTTCACAATGCTTTTCAGTTCATTGACTTCTATTGTTTTAATAACGAAAAGGCTGGTTAACACTGCCACTGAGATAACTAATAAGATAACGATGAAAAATAAGTATTTGTTTGTTCCGGTTGAAATATCTAACAGTCGATTTCGTTTGACTTGTGGCGATGGGACACTTTTATTTTCAATCATATTTGTCGATGGATCTGAATCGGCATTATTACTATTTACTGGAATACTGTTTTTATTGTCATCGTTTCTATAGTTCAAAAAGACTATATATATATACATAATTTGTAGAGAAATACAACAAATATTTAAGTGAATAAAAATGACTTTTGTTCTTACTCATTTGAGAAGAGTTTTTTTCTTCTTGATCTACAATAACTTGCTCAATCAACGATGGAATGATTGAAGATAAATTCTGCGTTGATTGACACAAATAATTGGGTTGCATCTTTTTCATATATTCTAGATGAATAAAAGCTATAGGAAATAGTATTCATTGACAAACAATCTACTCTCTGTGTGTACCGTTGAGAAGTTTAACAGCATCAATGCATCGGATTGCACTAAAAGCGTTGATTAAAACTGAGACATCTCGTTCGTTGATTTTGTCTTGATCGAAAAGTGATTCCATCAGTTTGAGTATACCATTGAGTGATGGATCATCTCGAATTGGTCGTGGAACTTCGTGGCCAAGAAAAAAATGCAACCGTTGTCGATCCCTGTCACTTAAACAATCTTGAAGTTTCAATATGACTGCACGTAACTGCTGGTCTTCCATGAGTACTACTCTCTAAAAGTAGATTTCAAACGATTCCATTCTTCATGCTCGTCCTATTATTGTCTCATGCCATCGATAGTTGAATGGTACCAAAGAAATATCTTAGTTCTGCTGATTATGTTCTCCAAACTAGATTACTTTTCTTTTTCAAACAATCGAAAAAATATATTGCAGCGACGGACAATCGATATTTATTCGTCGACATAGAAAATTTCCATTTAACTATTCTCACAAGGGAAAGAACAGTATTTGTTCACACACTTTTATCTTTGAGCAATGCTTATTTCGTAAGTCAAACAGATTAATGAATACGACGGAAGAAACTGGGAGACCGACTTTTTTCTGCACAAGTATTCCGCTCCGATGATACTCTTTTCCTTTTACATATGAGTCATGACTTCTCTTAGGCACAATAGAAAAACTGAAACTCTACATTCAAATTGATACTTAACATAACTGTTTCTACAGGTAAGAATAGTGGAAAGAGTCGGAAATGTTGACAAAAACAAACCCTACGGTGCTAATTTTGTGTCTCTCTGAATAACTAAATCGGACTGCAAACAATCCGTTCTTCCGATGTCTTGAAGAAGATCAAGACATTGGTGAAAATACGATCGTAAAAAAGCAGTGTCGTTATAGAAGTAAACTAACTATATGATTCAATATACTTTTTAAGCATTGATATTTCACTTGAAACTACACAATGCCAACAGTTTTTCGTTTGTTGCTTCCATCTATGGTCGTCGTCTATTTCCTACGATTAACTAAGTCGTTCAACATGTTGATTTAATGGATGTTCCTCATTCAAGATCATATTTATTAGATGTGCAACACGATGAATGAACACGATCGACGTCAATTCGATTCGCAACATTCATCAAAGCTCCCAGCTGCTAATGAATGCCTTACGAAAAAAAACAGTTTCAAGAATACAATTTGCATTTCATGAAGTCTATTGTGACGAAAGAAAGAAATGATCAATAACAAAAGAAAGCCATTGAGAAATATGAGTTTAATTTTATCTTGCATAAAGATTTTAACCGAACACTATTCACCTCGAACTCTTAGAATAATCATAGACGAACAACAAATACAATCGTCTTAGTTTCTTCTAATCTCTTTGTTTGCTCTTCTGCATTACTTCTTGTTAAACTTGAGAGAATCGCTTTTGTACCGTTTATCTCATAGAGTCACGTGAAAAGAAACTGATTGATATTCGATCAGCATGATGCTATTCACTATTCTTCCTTTTTCTACAGATCTCGATAAGGTATACGAGAAAGGCAATTACAATTAGTCTGAATTATCGATCGTTCGACGATCTCGTATTCGTACTTGTAGTATATGACATAATATCGACTCGCTTAAAGAGCTAGAGCATCAATATATAGGGAAAAATAGAAATGAGAATGTAATCATTAGAAGAATCGTTTCATAGAAGGGAGATCAGTTTATTAAAAGGAGCACGCGAGCGAAGACGCGAGGTAAAGAATGAAAAAAAAATCCGTAGAGATAAGGAAAGAAAGATAAACTATTTTGAACATGACTCAAACTACCGCCAGCAACAATCAACAACTCGACGTTTTGCGAACTTAAATAGAAATAAATATTTCACTCTTTTAATCATTCGTACACTAACTGTAGAATGTGCCGATTGCCAGTAGAGATCGTTACAGAGCGAGGCAAAGTATGTTAAAAAAAAGATGAACAAACTGGATTTTTTAATAGAAAATTGATTAAGATAGTCATATTTTTATTCAATTTTGATGTAATCATTTGATACTCAATCTGTCTTGCTCGAGTGAAATTGACTTTTAAAAATTGTTTTGAATGAACCAGATTTCATTATCAGATCGTACTTGACTAGATGCATGATTTTCTTGTTCAATAAGTTTATCAACGTGGAAAAGAACTGCAAATAAGAGAATCATATCAAAAGTGTTTTTCCAATCGGGGACACAGGTTTAATCGACTCAATTGGACTTAACTAAATCTGAAGGAAGATTTTTTTCACTTTTTTGAACTTGTCCGTAGTTGTCGATGCCTCTTCGCACTTTTGCACGCCAGACGTAGGAAATTCCTCATTTTCCACGTTGAAGACTAGTCTATAGTAGAAAGTCGTCCTTTGACAATTTCGTAAGATGTCATGGAAAAACACGAATTGAGATCTATCAATGAATTATCGATTTTCGAAAATAAAAAAAATCTGTCGTTTATGATAGTTCAATAGACGAAGACCTGGCAAGAACTAAAGATTAGATTTTTAGAAAAATATTTCTTAGTACTTATTTTGTCTTTATTTTATTAAGATAAATAAGAGAAACTGCCCATCGGTATCGCATAAATATCGATTAGATTTCTTTACGTTCGTTAATTTGTAAATAAAACTAAAGTAGCATCCCTGCTCATACATGATACTTTCTCATCACATGCCGAGTTCGATTGTGATATTCTTTCGAAATGTAATAATTACGAAATAAATACTAAACTTGAAATCCGTAGTATCAATTTTGTCAAGGCTTTCGATCTGGTTGCAAGGATATCCAGTGCGAGAGTTTCACTCTTACTCGTCCCACGATCGAGTCTCTCATTGGCATATACATTGATAAAAAACTTTATCTTTATATAGACCTTTTCGTCCAATATAGTCACATACACTAAAACACATTTCAGCAAGTTTGCATGTCCGCATGCATTGCATAAATAGAATACTATGTGTATCTGATCACGTTCTACGCTATTTAACGAGCATTTACCATAGAAACTCAAGGTACATTAAGGAATCAGTTTTTATGCCATGCGGAAAGTACCAATAGAGTCACGCGTGAAATTTGAATTTGAATATTAGAAGTTCATCTATTGATGGATTGAATAGTTGAAAAGGATTTCCAATAATGGAATTGAATTTGAAAGTTTGAGATGTACGAGATTTTCTGACGATTCAGTTAAAATTTTCTTAAACAATTATTCTCTTAATACTACCGTTAAAGGCTCCTTAGAGATGTTTATTAAAATGCTAAAAGAAGGCGAGTAATTATCAATACGATATTGATCTACATTGCTCGGCACGAGCGACTATTTAACTTTGCTACCATTAAACTTAAATAAATCTATTTATTCACTATATTGAATGTCATTTGATTCGAACTTTTCCACACTTTTAGCATGTATTCATGCAACTTGATTGTATATTTTTACTAAACGATAGCTAACCATTGTGCTCTAGATGGAATATTTGAAATCAATCGAATACCCAAAGTCAAAAGATTTTCTCAACTAGTGAAAATTCATATGATGATTTAAAACGAAGGTCGAGACTCCGAAACAAATCAATCGATGATCAATAATGGAATATATTGAATCGTATTTACACATTCAGAACTTGTTGATGTGGTATATCTGCCATTGTTTTCTTGGATTATGGTCTAGTAAAGTTTCTATTATACGAGTATGAATAATCAAGTGGTTTTAACGTTCAACTAAAACGACAGAATCTATTTACAAATTCATCTCTGTTATAATCATTCTTGTAAATTGGCACACAATTAATCAAACGAGAGCACCATCTAGAATGTAATATAAGAGAGAAAATCTTTGACGTGGGTACACTCCTTCCGATGATGGTTTGTACACATGTGAGTCATTGAAGAATCAGAAAAAAAAGTTTTCGAGTTTAATGAATTGAGAGAGCTTCGCTCTAGAATTCTTATCATTTTGAAGAAATTTTGAATTAATCCATTCTATGAAGGAAAACAAAGGCGAACGAAAACTTTTGCTCTTGTGGAATTCTCGTGTCTACAGAAATGCTTCAAAATTCTTGCTGGCAAGATGTTTGCTTGTTGAGATAATCACCTTGTATGAATATTAGTCTTGAAGGACCGCGAAGCATTGAAAAGAGACATTTGAGCGATTTATGCATTGAGAAGAAAATATTGTTTCACGTGAAAATTCTTCCGAGTTTCAATGATCAAGAGAACTACAGAGGTATAGTTAAAAGTTAATACCCAAATTTACTTATTCAATTATTTTGAATCGAACTAAACCCTGATTGAAAGGTCAGTCCCGTGATCCTTCGTCTTTGAAGGAAATTTCATCAATGCAAGTACACTTACGCTCGTCCTGAGAATAGAATCCTCGACATTTGGATGCCGAGCCATCGAAAGCGGTGGCATCACACAGAGACCGTCATTCTCTAGGCACTTTACAAGCTGAAGATCATGAATATCTTTGCAATCGACTTGATAATACTGAACAATTATGAAATCGATTCATTCTATAAAAAAACCTTTTATTGGTGAAACTTTTGTAGATTATTCGAACATTCCGAGTATACCCAAATCACAATGTTCTAAATGCACCTACACGAAATTTCACTTTTATCTATGACAAATGCATTCTTAGTAACAAGATTTTTGATTCACCTCGTCTTTCAGATAGACAACGAGTGCGAACGTTCATATATAAAACATAATTCGTTCTGAGAAATCATTGATTCGAAAATTTACAACTAATTAACTCTAACTTATGGATGAAAGACTTGTTTCATATTGTACAATTGCTTATAAGGTTAATAGACTTTTTCCAGTGGGACGGAATTGTTTTAATTACGATCGTTGATTAAGCAGTTAGTCGAAATTTTAGACACCAGAAGAGATACATATGGTGTGTACTAAAAGAATGAGTATGTTGCATTATAAACATGCCAAATGGCATGTGCAACATTTTCTTCTCAAAGTCACCTAAAAAATCAATGTGAAGGATAAAAAGTTTTGTATTGGAATATTATCGGATTTAGTCGAACATTGACTGTGAACATTGAAATTAAATTTTATTTTTATGAGTAAGCATATGAAAGTGATAGACCTTGATAACGATGCTATTCAGAAAATTATCTAAGTCAATAAAGCGTATTCATTCAGAAATGTGAAGAATTCAACAGTGAAAGGGTAGAGTGAGTGAATCCGTAGTTGACTATATGTGACGCCATCTAGATTGTCGAGTCGTGCATTCGATTGATGTGAATTTAGTTGATTGACATATCATTAATGAACAGAAGAGAATAAAGCATAATGTCACAGTTGAACAGTTCTTATTCTTCATCAAACACACACGAAACGAAGTTTGATTGTAGAAAGTTGACATTGGTTAAATTCGCAACGAATATATGGAAAGAATGACTGAAGTATATATCTGTATTTATTGTATCTAATCGTGATTCATCTGAAGTCTTTCATTCATGATTGCGAGAGAGAATAGTGGCTGCATCCGTTGACTGACTAAAATAATTGATCGCTCTTGAATTCGAATAAAATCTTCAGTTGTTTTTAACTTTCAAAAAAGTTTTCTAATGTTTCTCAATTAGATTTCAACTTGTGATGAAGTACATGTGTTGAAACTGTTACGTCCGTATTGTGCAATGTAGTGATACAAGAAAGGGCATCAATGTATGTTCAGCCTTTTCATTCTTTTGTCTGCAAGTATCGCTTTTCTGTGGATGATTCTAGATTTGAAAATGCCTTCAGGTTTCTAAAAAATAGGTGTAGTCCTATTATTTTTATTTCAAATCGTTTGATTTCTATGCATTACTTACGAATAAACTTTGAACAAGTCAAATATATTTTAGTTTTTATCAAAGTTTCAACAAAGATAATCAAAATCTTCTATAGGTCATGAAACTCTTCGTCTAGAAAAATATTT
This sequence comes from Rotaria macrura, assembly GCA_900239685.1. Classification (NCBI taxonomy): domain Eukaryota; kingdom Metazoa; phylum Rotifera; class Eurotatoria; order Philodinida; family Philodinidae; genus Rotaria; species Rotaria macrura. Next base: position 56,773 of record OENT01000253.1, on the reverse strand, counting down.
CGCTCGAGTACAAAACTCTATGCATCAATATCTAAGTTATGTGAAATATATTAATCAGAATTTAATACGACAGCAGTTTAGTTTAACTCTTCGAACATTGCTACATACGCGAAATGTATGTTTTCATTAAGAAACGTTTTGAAAATTCTGTCTTATTTTATTGAGTTTATTTCAGATGGATGATCAAACAGCCGAGGCGGTCCAAGCCGCTCTTGCTGAGCAAGCGAATCCAAAAAATATTCCTATTTTTCAACGATTTTTTAAGACGGGCGAAGGTGAATATGGTGAAGGCGACGTGTTCATAGGCGTTCGTGTACCTGCTAATCGAATTGTGGCCAAACGCTTTTCTTCGTTATCTCTCGCCGAAGTCGATCGTCTATTAGATAGTTCCATTCACGAACATCGGCAAGCTGCACTTTTCATACTTCTCTATCGTTTTCTAGGTGCAAGTAAAAGTTCATCGCGCGATGATAATATTCGTAGTGAAATTTCGAATTTTTACATAAAAGCTCTGAAACGAGGTCGAGTCAACAATTGGGATTTAATCGATGCATCAGCTGAACATTTATTGGGCGATTATCTTGAAGATCGGCCACGTCAAATACTTTTCGATTTAGCTTCCAGCACTCAACTATGGGAAAGACGAGCAGCTATCATTGCTACATTCGCTTTCATAAAACGAAAAGATCCATCAACAACATATGAGCTTGCCAAGAAACTTCTGAATGATTCACAGCCCCTTATGCACAAAGCTGTTGGTTGGATGTTACGTGAAACAGGCAAAAGAGTCAATAAAAAAGTGCTCACCTCATTTCTTGATCAGCATGCTGCTCAAATGCCACGCACTATGCTTAGTTACGCAGTGGAACATCTATCGATTAAGCAGCGAACACATTATCGAAATCTTAGATAACGTTTTATTCTACTCTTTTCTCTTATCGACAAGTTACGTGTAAATTTTGTGTAAATAAATGAAAACATATTTTTTGTTGATTCGCTTAAAAAGTCATATTTATTAACTTGTATATTGATCGTTTTTTTTCATATAGTGAATCGTTTCATCGACTGGAATTTTTATTAGCCTAAACTTGCGCTAGATACTGACGGGATTCTACGCAAAGAAAAGCGTAGAGAATAATTCGTGTCTTGATCATTAAGATTGTATATAAGCGTTCATTGACCGATTGACATTCAGATACTCATTCGCAATGGAAAAGACTACTATCAACGAATAAACTAAAAGACTTTTCGAATGACTATATCGTATGATAATCTGTTCATACACAACGATACATAAAGTACTTGATAGGTGCATATTTGAGATGAGGGTTCAAGAAATTGCTTTTAAGACTTTCATCTTCTATAAAGAATTAGCCCATTAATATGGAACACCTGTCAAGATTTGAAGCGAATATTATTATAAGATATGTACATGTCACGACTTATACGCGTCTTCTACAATTGGAAATCTTTGTATTTCCATTATATCTGATGTCACAGCTCCGTAGGTTCTACTGGTACAAAATACTATCTCTTCTTATACGAAAAAGTGAAACATAAATGGCGAGGAGAATTCTTAGGCTCTAAAATAGAAATTGTTTATTTAAAAACAACTATTGTAATGTGGCATTTTCGATTGTCCTTGTATTGAGTTAGTTCAAACTAATTCAATACTATCAAGGAGGAGAAACGATAGAAAATATTGAAATTTAATAGTTCAAGCTAAACAATATAATGTTGTTTTAAGTTACAAAACACCGCTTCAAACAATCGATCGATCGGTGGATGCTAGAATAGGGAAGACAGGCAAAAAAGAGTAGACCCCTTTTTATGGCATTTAAAACACGCAAAAAAGCTATTGAAATTCGCTTGATATCTATGAAGGATTAAATAGAAGAGCTCAATATGAACTTAGTGGTTCTTATTAATAAACGACATTGTTGGAATACTGATAAAAGTAGACGTACTGCCATGAAATCAATCTAATGAAAACGATGGTATCGATAGTATTGCCTTTACTAAGCAGATACAAAGTGATTCGAGTAGAAGTCACTAATAGTCTGTCATGGTAGAATTAACGTGTCTTTCTATCATCTGTTCTTCACTGATTGTACAATGAATTCGAACAAAGATCCACATACTCTTAACAAAAACAACTCATTCTAACAATGCCGATCCATACTATATTAAAACTCAATGCTCGTACGATAAGCAACAATCACCTACGTTTTATTCATTGTTAACGTGTTAATCGACAGATTATGCTTAAATAACGTTTCCTTTTATGAAAAGTATGTCAACCATTCGTAGCTTAGGCATCTTTGTCAAATCTATTCTTAAATGATTAATCAGCTACGACTAATACGAATTTCGAATGGTTGCTTCAAAGATGGCCATCGATAGTCTCGTTCAATAATCCGATTGTTACCTAACTGTCTCAGATATCATCTTATACGAACATTAGAGGAATATGAGAAGCAAGAACTGGCACAAGATTCTCGTTAATCTCACTAGAACGTGTACTTATATTCAGCAGATTAATGCTCAAGAGACGCTTGAATAAACAAAAACTGACTGGAGCGCAAAAGGAAAATTAATCCATTATCGTTCGACTCCATCCTTTTTAGTGACATGTCCCTGAAAAATATTTCTTTATTAAGCTTCAATCTAGAAAATATTCGAATTTATTTTAGCGAATGGGTTGCAATGAATAAGCTTATTCATCAGATATTTTAATACTTGTCGATGATTAACATGAGAAATTTGTGAATGAGAACGCAAAACATCACAATTACAGATTTCATACAAATAGAATGGAACTAAAAGTTTCTAAAAATACTTTTCGTTTCTTGGAATGTTTTCTATGAATTTATGTCAATTTCAAATTGAATTTATTGATTATCTCTTGATTAAACCGGAACAATTTAGCAGTTGAATAGCCGAAACCACCATATTCAAAGCCAATCATCGGTTCGCCATTAAAAAAAGAATTGTCCAAAGCAAAGTCAAGGTAACCTAATAAAAGCCAATACCTAAGAAACAGATGAAGAAACGCCAATAAATATGACTCACCTAAGTATTGCTTAGTTCTATCACTGATGGAGAAATTTTCACCGATCGGGTTCGTCCCTGTGAATGAAGATTCGTCGTTTAAAATACCCAATCGAGAACCCGTTGGGATTTGAAGATCTCCTAGAAATCGATTGATCGTAGAAGGATATTTCTATGCCATCAAATTAAAATAAACTTACCAAGTGAACCGTCTCCTCGTTCATCGATATAAACACGAATTATACCAGGCAAGAATTCAACCTTTTCTATTTTACAATGATACTCCGTGTTGTAGACACTTTTTCATTCGATCAATTCTTTGCCCGACAAGAGAGACATTGTTAATAACTGGATACTAGTTGAGCAGACGAAAAATGAAGTATTTTCTTCCTAATAGGTGCTTTATCTAATAAACAAAGGACATCCGCTCAAACTCAATTATTCAAACACAAACACAATTATTAAGGTGAATATCTTGTCTGCTCGAAAATAAAATGCAAAATAGGGTGTAAAACAAAATGGTTTTGTAGGATAAGGGAAACGCTTTTTCATTCTTTCTAATAGTGATTTGAAATACCAGCAAAGGGTTATTCTTGTTACATTTATGTGACGTTTACACATGTTCTTTTATCTTGTGACAGTGCGTGAAATGGATTGGTGATTTCTATTTGCATTCTAATGCGCCTAGTTTTGACACGACATACTTTGATAAGTTTCGTAAATGCAGTATAAAGCGACGCGTTACTGTCGCTGCGAACTGTTGAACATTTTTTTTCTTTGGAAATAAATAAAATAAAAGTCATCATTTGAATTGAACTGCATTCTGACGATAGGTGTAAAACTTGTCTCTGATCGAGAAACAAACCATGCATTAGGCTTTGTCATTGTCAACATACCGCATACGATCAGAGAATTGACTGAACACTCACTTCGTATTTGTTTCGGTTTCAACGGTCGTTCTATTCATATTGACAAGTCGACTGAATAAATTTCATTTATTTCAATGTTGATGTTGAACTCTTCTTTTTTTGTACTTCTTTTGTTACAACGTATTTCATAAGTTTCTAAAACATGTAGAATATTCACGGATGTATTAGCGTGGATAGGACTACAGGTGAATCGAAGAGTATTAACCTATTTGAGAGTATGTTACTGTTAATCAGAGTGATTCCTGGTTAGAATAAGCTCATTGAATGGTGAATTGGCTTCTAAGTATGTACGAACTCATTTGAATAATCTTTCACTGTCGCAAGACCATTTTGAAACTTGCATTCAAAGTAAGATCTTTCTGCATACACTATCGTAGTGTTTCAAATTGCCGAATCGCAGTTGTTCATACTTTTTCGATAATCTATTAGCAGATCTTTTCAGACATATTATTGTTGAATTACGAATGAGTGCGAATGAACATGTATCGAAATGGTTGTCTATTGTCTCATCAATCTATTAACCATAGATTTCTGAGCAATGCTCAAAAAGTGTTCGTAGATTATGTTTAACTTGCATTATGTGAATGACATTATTCAGTGGTTCGAAACCTCTTCTATAGGTCGTCAGAGCTGAATAAATTACAGAATATATTCACATGAAAATCTTTTTATTAACCAATAGAATAGTTAACGTTATATCTTTGAATAGTATCGAACTAATGCTGTAATAGACAAAGAAAAATAGTTTGAATACAATGATTGAATGAGAAAACTATCGTATCTATATATAACCTATCAGAAAATAAATTCTTAAAAAATTTGTCTGCAAGCTAGTCAATATTACCAACGAACTTCTCAATAAGGTTATAAATACTTGTATTTAATTTGTGCTTCGATTTCTTTCTCTTTGAAAGACGTTGTTTATAATTCGATTGCTAGTGACACGCTTCAAAGAATTGATGAGAACAGAAATAATACAGCCACAGTGGCGAATGCTATTGTTCGACTAAACGTATTGTGCGTATCTTAACACACAGGCAATTAACTATAGATAATTTGTGTTAAACAGAGCTACGAAATTTCGATTTATTGACTGCATGACAGTGTTGAATCATCGGAAGATTGCAAATAAATGAGGATGAAATTTATTTTAGAATAAAAATAAAATAATATACCAAAAAACACGTTTGATCAGCAAAACTAACGACGTCTCGTGCTACCCGAAGTTTGGTGTAGATGAGGAAAGAACAACTGTGCATTTTGTTCACACAATTGACATATACGCAGACTGTTGGATGTTAAAATCGCATCGTAGAAATTTCTTTTTGATGTGTAACTTATAAAATATTCCCGTATTTTAAACAAGTAATCTCAATTGAAGAAAGTTCATTACTATTCAATTATGCATAGAAAAGCCACTTTAACAATAATAGCTCAGCCCTTCAAAAGAAGAAGAAAGTTTGACTATACATTTTTTGTGGCACGAGTGCATGTTTTTCTCAAGCTAATGTGATTATGCAATGATTCCCCTTTGTTTACTAGATGAAATATAGGGTTGTTTTATTTTTATTCGAGCTACTTTTACAGACGACTATTATATTCAATACTTTTTTGAATTTAGTTCGGTGAAAATCTAGCATAGCATGTCTTTTTTATGATGAATTTACATCATGGCGTGTAGCAAATCAAACAGTCGGGATTTACGCATTAAAACTTAAATTAGACAGTATACAATAATATTTTATCTTGGCTATATTGTATTAGATACTGATAAAACGAGTGAGGGGTTTGGAGTCACTCTCGTATTTTCGACTACGTGGGTAAGTAAAGAGAAAAAACACAGATGTGAATGAATGCCTGTTACAGCTTTAAATAGCAGTTCGATAGAAGTATTCAAATCACCTATCTACTGTTAATCATAGTTTAAAAAAGATGCGTTTTCTTGCAATATTCTTACTTGTAGTGCTTTCAAGTTTTAGTGCTGAAGCACTGAGAAAAAGACAACTCCAACAGGTTCATGCTGGTGAGTTCTTAAGAATGTCAATAAAAGAAAGGAAAAATCATTTTATAATAGGATATTGTCCAATGCACATGATGGCCTGTGCTATTTATTGTCCACCTAATCTTAGTATACTTGGTCAAAAATTAGCCAATGGCTGTACCAAAGACGGTGAATGTGCTGCGGATGAAAAATGTTGTAGACCGCCTTGTGGATGCATCAACAAATGTGCCAAAGCTTTGGAGAAGCCCGGATTTCAACAATTTTCTTGAGGATAAATTATTTTTATTTTCTCTTGGCAACTTCGTCATAGAAGAAAATAAAGTCCTGTGATTGTCGATAGATTGTTTCGATAGAATGAGTCATAAAGAACCGATACATTGAAGTTTGAAATGAAATGAAATGAAATGAATAGAATATTAATTTCATGCAGAGTAAATCGGGTATAAAAAATATGGCCCAATGTGAAGCGATTGATACTTTTGCATTAGTATATCATGATTCTACGATTATCAGAGACAGAACGTGTTCATGCTGGTAAACTTCCTCTTCTCGAGACATAGTCCAGAACTAAAAGTAATCCGCATTTATCATCGAACATGTTGATAGGTAAGCGAACTAGTGAAATCGACTAAATTATGGCGATCGTTATTCGATCAGGATTTGCGGAAACTATCAAATACATTTGAAGAGATTCTTGATAAAATTCGATAGTGTTTTTTCTCGCGTTGTTCCTCTTTCTACGAATACATTTTATTCTTCATCGAATAACGAAAATAGAATATATATATATTGTAAACACGGCGTCAAACTCAGATTTTGACAGCTTTGCATTTGCAATTCAGTTATTAAAAAAACGTCCAAAAATGTGGAGCTTTATTAAATTGTTTCCAAAAGAATATGTAGATTTCGAACATTTCAATTCAACTTGATACTGTTCCATCAAGGCCAAAACAATTAACAAAACTAAAAGCTTTCGAAATCAAACTTGATACTTTGCGTGAAAATAGATTTGTCAAGAAGAAAATAGATGCCAAGTAACTGTTGATCGATGCATCGCTGCTCATTGAAAAACGAAAAAATGACATCTATCATATTGTTCAAGGCTCTTGTGTCTTGTTTTATTTCAAATTAATAGACAAGATTGTTTATCATGAAAGATAAGAATAGATCACAATTTTCGACAAAGTCCTTCGAGAATTTTTTTTTCATTAGTTTCCAATAAGACCGTTCTCTCATACAGAGTCGCTTTTGATTTCGGTTTCATCAGGAACTTAACGTATGTTTTAAACCGGTTATGTTGAACTCTTCAGGGGTGTGCATATGTGAACAATGGTTGAAAAAAACAAGACCATCATACCACTAAATACGAAACAAGTTCTGCTCTGTGTAGTCATGCTCTTTTTGATGCATCTTACGTTGACACGTCGAGTTTAATGATGAGTACAGCCGTCTTAGTGTTTTCTTAACTATCTGAAACGTTGAAACTATTCGAAATTCTTCAATGTTCAAAGTTGAACAAGTTTTCTTTCGGTGAAAATTTCATAGGTTTTTCGACGAAAAGAGTTAGTTCAAGTGTTGAGAGGTTTAGTTTTGTGACCACCCGCCCTTTCCAATGAAAGCCCATGTAGTAATCGTCACCATCAGGGTTAAATAATCGCTATGTACAACTGTCTATTTCACCATATAATTCAATGCTCGTAATAATAGAGATGCAAAGTTCATAAGACAGAATCTCCAACATTTGAGTTCTCCATACTTGAAGTTAAAAATTAAAAGAGAACGATTTATTATAAATTCACAATATATAAATCAATAGTAAGTTTATAAATTAGACAAAGTTCTAAATATTCTTCTTTTATCGAATGAAAGATGACGGTGAAACTTTGTAGTTGTTCATCTGCGATGGATTTCAACCAATTTTACACAGGTTATGTCGTAACTATTCATGTCCAACTATCTTATATTGGTTTTATTCATCGGCGAATTTCAAGCATCATCATATCATTATCTTACTTCATATGTTTCATCGAATTTAACAACAATTCTACTCGATAGACATTCTGTCAATGCATACTTTTTTCAAAGTTTTCGAAAGAGCTACAACGTAGGAGAGTTACTCATTTGGTAAGATTCACCCGTACAAGGTTCGACTGTAGACATACCGATATTTACATTTCGATAGAGGATACTGAAATTCGTGAGTCTACTTATGAATCAGTCTTGATATTAGATTACAACTCACCATTTAAGAAAAATACGACAATGAATAGTTGAATCTTTTCTAACATATTCAAAGAGAATAGTTGAGACTATAATTCACTGCAGATGATAAAATAGTTCGAAATTCAGAGTGACAAATTTTCATTGATTATTCTTCTAACTTGATAGAAATAACATATTTACATGTATACATCGGGTACAAACCTGAGTTTCATCACTAACTGATAAGATGTTTACATCATTTTCATTGATACACGTGTAATATCCATGTTTGTTTCAAGTAGATCAAGATGTGATTGAGTTAATATAACTTCACGAATTCGAAGTACTTCTTCATATTTTGTTTTAGCTGTGATCAAATCGTCTTTAGCTTCATAAGCAAGGCCAATATTTCGCAGGGCTCTGGCGATCGACGGATGTAGAGGAGTGAGAGATTTATGAAAAATTTTGTAGGATTTATAATAGTTAGTCAATGCTTGATCGTACTGATGACGATAATAATGTAGATTACCCAGATTGACGTACGTATTACCTAAACATGGATGTCCAAAGGGAAGTATTTTCTTTTTAATTTTCAACGCATTTCTAAGATAATCTTCTGCTTTGACATCATCGTCTCGTTCTAGATGAATTAAACCTAAATTGTTGTAGCACCAAGCAATATCTTCATGATCATCGGTGAACGTTTGCTTGAAAATGTTCAATGCATTTTGAAAATAGTCGAATGCTTTTTCTAATTCACCTTTCTTTTGATGAACTTCGCCTATACTATTATAAATATATCCGATTCGACAATCGTATTCGCTCTTTTTTGGCAGACAATCCAGTGACTTTTGTAAATTCTCCAAACTTGAATCATAATATCCTAGCTCAAAGAATACTTTTCCAAGTGCATGATAGCATTTAAAAGTATCTTGATGCTGAGGAGATGTTTGCTCTAACGATTGGGACAAATATTTCTTAGCATGCTTGAAATCAGCCATATCTATGAGAACATTCGCAAATAAATTTAATTTATCACTTTTCCGATCGTATTGATCTTTCATGTGACAAAATATTTGCTTTAAATCGAGGCAATTGTCACTGCATATCGTCAATTGCAAATGCCACACATGATCCGTATCTCGATGAACGTTTTTCAACTGAAAAACAGATCCAACCATGAATAACATTTCTTCTTCGTCGGGAAATGAACTGATACTTTTAAGATCAACAAACGGTTTGACGCCATCTTGACTGGGATCAGCGTCGATGTCCAGTAACACAGTTTGAAGTGCATGATCAGTCGATCCTGGACTAACATATTGATGAGCCACATTAATATTGGTGCTTGTCGAGAGAAAGGAATTCACCGAAATGAATTTATTTTTTGACTCTTGCAAATATTCTAATTCTTGAATGGACATCAACTGACCTCGATAGACATGAACAGGATGAGCGTATCGATATTGTTGAATTTCTCTTTCAAGATCACGTATATAAAAGCCAAATAGATAGAGTAAATCAACATTTTGATCCCGAAATGCTTTATTCAACAGGCGATAGACAAATGCGTCTCTTGTGTACCACGACAATGCATCTCCTGATTTGTATGTATTTTCGAAATCTTTGATTTGACCGAGGTATGGTTTGTTTCCTCGATAGATTTCTCGACATCGAGATATGAATTCACTTTTATCAGTCGAGGTTGTTTCCATTTTAAGAATACAATTGATTAGGAGTTGTTTTTGAACGAATCGACCGTCAAGACTAGTTGTCGATTGCTCGAAACTATTTGGTGGATTAAAAATACTGATTGATATCGATTCAACAGGCCTATTTCGAACTCTTCTCGATCGACTAAATCCGATTGTATTAATGAGATCATTCAATTGTCTGTGAGTACTTCTTATCTAAACGTCAAACGAAACATCGATCAGCAATAGACCTGTGTGAACGATAATTATTACCTTTGTGTAATGTTGTCTCCATGTATGATCACGTTGTTCATCTTCGCAATAGATAAAAATCGAAAAAACTTGTGGAAGATCATGAATTTCAGGTATTAATTGTTGAGCAAAATAATCGTGAACACTGAGGACAATTCGATGCTGGGAACTAACTGATCGAATATGTTTTTCACATTCATCTAATTCTTTGAAAATTTTAAAATAATACTCTGATAAACGACACCGTCCTTGAATGTCGAGATATTTCTGATGATCAATTGAATAATCAAGCCATACGAGACCATATCCTCGAAAACAATCATCACTCCATGCCGACGATCTTTCTTTATCAGATGACGACGATTCAACAACGGATAACATGTATCCTATTTTTTTCTTTTAATAAATTACACATTAGACGATAAAAAGTCAATCTACAAGATATGGGATTATATTCTCAACAGATAGTTTGTACGCGCCAATGAAAACAAGATTGAAAACACATGTTTTCTATTTAGAAAAGTATAGAATATACAATCTATACTTTTCAGGCGAAATCAATTGTAAGGGAGTCTCTGAACACGACTAGAGACATACTCCGACAGTGTTAACAGTACTTTTCTGGTTTATTTTCACTTCTCTTGTTGAAATGTAAACTTATCGAATAGGTTCTCTTCTAGGTAAGATCGATTTGCTCTTAACTCGTTGTTGGTCGGAAGTCGAGTCAATTTAGAATATTTCAGGTCATCGAAAAATAAAATCGCTTCAAAAATCTCAGGTGAAATAGAGTACAGAGATGACTGTTCAATTCGAGCAGTACCTATTTCAAATCAAAATTTTCGAACTGAATATAAGATTTACAGGATTGGTCTCATGTCTGGATTATGTTTTATGAACGAGAACATTTGTTTCATCTCTTTATTTCTAACGATCAAATTAATCGACAATCAAAGTAGTTAGCATGGATGAATAATCTCATCAACTTATAATTACAATAGTTTTAGGAACGATGGAGAGAGTGATTAGCCTACGGACACCAGAAGGCAAAGTAAATAAATCGTTTTTCCAGTTTCAGATATGTCAACCTCAAAACCAGAAGATATTCTGTTCGGTGCAGTCGAGTGACCTGGTGATGTGAAATCTTTTGAATTAATCTCAACATTATGATAGAAGTCACCGAATTTCAAGTGAAAAACTCGACAAATCATAAAAACTGTTGAATATGCTCTAGTAAAATTTGCGATAATAGCTCTTCATGTTGTAAGATCGCAATAGAAAAATCAATTCTCTTTACATTTCTATTTGTAACTTTATAAAAAGAAATAGTGTGCATAACTGTGATATTATGTAAATCGATATATTTTTGTTGCAAATATTACACGTTGTCAACCAATAAACAATGTAAAATGAATAGTGAAAAACATTGGAGATCAAAACTATCGTTTTTTCGAATCTTACAAAGCATTGAAGTGATGAGAAAATGCTTAAGTGATTAGTTTGTTTTCATGCAAATCATATCGATTGCAACGTGAGACGAATATGATGAAGAAATGTTTTGCGTCTTAACTGCTCGCCACTGATGTATTCAATTGCTCATTCTATTTGGATGAAACTAAATCAAATTTTAAATGAAAAATTATCAGTACACCAGAGAACTTGGAATAATCTATTTACTCTGATGAACCTGATTAAATGCTTCTTCCCCTTGATCTACTACTGGTGCTTCTCAAGTCAATTAACTTTTCATATATGCCCAGGTCGAAAAAATACGGTCGCTGTACATGACCCTAGAATTACGACCGTATTTCGTCGTATACGGCATAAATAGCAGTAGTATACTGTCGTGAGCAACAAGAATACGATCAATTACGACAGATAATACGACCAAACACACTCATCGTATTTCGTCGTATTCTTGTCGTTTACGATAGTGTATTACTAGTATTAATGCCGTATACGACGAAACACGGTCGTAATTCTAGGGTCATGTACAACGACCGTATACGACGTCGTATTTTTCGATCTGGGTGACATTTTAATCAGCTCGTACCAGTTTCTGCAATTCATTTTAATGTAACTAAATATTGAAAAAAATGAAAAGTAAAAAGTTGATCATAATTATGCTGGAATCAACTGCTTTTCGTTCTTGATTCATTCGCGCTTACTCGACATATATTCTTTGTCATAATTAACCTTCGTTTGATTTTTATCATTTCTCTGTCTTTTCTTCTCCGTCTTGGTCTTCTGTTATTCACTTTCTTATCGTTCCCTCTAGTCTCCTGATATCTCGATGGGCGTACTGTTCGTGTGAAAGGATGATTGACGTGACACAAGAAGGAATCGAGCAAAGTACAATACTATTCGAGTTAACATCTTTCCTATCAGAAATACTTACATCTGTCTTTCTCTAATCTAGCTTGAGATAAATGAGAATTATTCGTTTTGTGATCGAGAAAACAGACGTATCAGACCGATGTCTATTGAAATGAAAACACGTGGATTTTTAACAAGTAACATGAGTTTTAATAAATATGAAGCGTAGAGTATGCGTGTAGGTAAACAGAAGATGAAATGTGCAATAAAAACAACAGCCTTTTCATATTTTCATCATTACAAGGATCGAATAATATGTCTATACAGCTCGTTTTGTTTTGCAAACGAATATGAATGGTTGCTTATTGTAGTAAAAATGAGTGTAACTTGTATTCATGCGATGCGAATACACTAATAATTAGCTTACTCAGTGATGGGGGAGTCATTGAGACACATGAGGCGTGAGTCTCGCCTCGTTTTAGTTGTAGAGGCTCAGTCTTACTTGATTTTGGAGTGAATATTGTTATTTTATATTCAAAGAATATGTCATGTTAAGGCCCTGAAACATTCAGATACATATTCTCACATGTATCCATGTTCGCCAGTCAATATTCTTGTCTCTATTCTTTCTAGCTTCTTTTTTTCCTAAGAAATCTGTCAGGATTCTCTTTACTCTTGAGGCCCAACCAAGACTCTATCTATCGATGAAAGAAAGATTCTTACCACAATCGCAAGAAGGATATCATTCTTCTGTTCTTTACGCTCTATATAAATTGCTAATACTCATTTTATCGTGCATTCGTCCAGACAAAGCTAAACCGTTAACATGATGAAATGAATCAGAACTATTGAAATTTATACTTCTCGTATACTTGGTAAATTAAAGATAAGTATGCATTAGTATGTTATGATGAAATTTATTAGTTTATTTAACTTTTTCTGTCTCTAAATAATGAACTTGACGAAGAAGACTCAGAGTAGTGAGTAATTGGTGAATAGTTCGACAGATCTTGTTCTTTTCTCGAAACTAACGTTTCGCAATTAAAATTGTGATTTTCCTATACCTGTACTTGTTCTCATTTCTTTATCGTTACTTGTATCAGTGTATGTGTTTTATCATTTGTTTAAGATTTTGAAATGTACCATTGTAGCCCTCCTTTTGTTTTTCCTTTTCGTTTTAATTGTGAAAACTATTTGCTAATAAGAAGGTTGATGATGATAAATCTAATTATAATAGGCATGCACTGATTGAAAAAAAATAATAATACAAGAATACGACCAGTTTACCAAAGAAAACAACACTGGACTGTAATAAAAAGATTTAGCCCTGAGTTTCAAGAAATGCAAGATTCTTTCCAGATCAGAGATTTCTTGCCTAGCCATCCCAGATTCTGTCTATCGGATTCTTGTCTGATTGACAAGGTCTTGTAAATCAGACAAGAAACTTGCATCGAAGAGATAGAACAAGAATCTCCCCTGATTTCTGAGCAAGAAAAGAACCTGAAAAGAATGGAGACAAGAATATCGAGTTGTGCAGCGTGTTAAGTTTTTTCCTAGCTTGTTTATGAACACGGTGAGAAAGAAGAAACAAAAAGGGCCAACAGAGTATACTAAATCGACAGATGATTTATCAACGTCGATCAATGATAAAAATAGTGAAGAAATTCCAGATGAAGATACATCACTAATCGTCGTCGATGATGATTCAAAAGAACAGCTATCAAATTATTAATTAGCCTGCTGTGCTTTATCAACAGCAGACGTGTCGACCACCGGATCCTAATCCTAATTAACATCGATAAAAGGAAAATGGTCTTCTCAAGCATCATGGTTCAAAATTTTCCTCTGGTTTACTTTCTGTAAAAAGTATTATGAGACTCATCGAGTTTGATGATGCTCCACCGCCCCTAAGTTTACTTCTTAATCTTGTATAATATTGAGCTAACTTCTTCTTATTAACACGCAGACTTTACCTGATGCAGCTCAAACAAACGGACATTGAAGAATTGTAAATTCGATCTGTATTCAACACAGTATTTTCATTATGCGACTAGTAGAAAGAAAATAGTGTCTATGTGACTGTGACGTTACAAACAGAGAGCAGGGTTACACGTGGGTCGTTAGTGTTGACTCCCAATGAATCCAGACGAGACACGATGTAGATCTTTCATCGTTAGTAATAATAACCTAAATGTCACTGATACTGAAAAGAGAAATCGTAGATGGCACTTGATTATACTAAAGCATTTATTCTATGTTTCTATTGGTTGTACTCTACCATCACAAAGAAAAAACAGACACTAGAAAAAGTAAAATCACTAATATAAACTATTTACCCATCGTCAAGAAAATTCTTGAAACAAGGGTATAATGACGAACATGTGACAAGTCTATACGAAGCAAGATTGTAGCAAAGATGAGGACAAGATATCATCGATTGTTATCAGTATGAAGTCGTCAATTACTTGCACTGTAAATATCGGACTCTGTCTGAATACTTTTTACATAGGATAACAACAAGGTGAAAAGTAAAATTCTTGCATTTTATTTGTAAATTGTGATTCATTAGGTTCACTCGTAGTTAGTTTTTTGTTCTTCTCGATGTATAATGTGTGAACAGGTGTTTATAATGAACAGAAGGAAAAGAATAAAAAACATGAGATAGAAAATTCTACAGGTGATCAAAATGCAAATACGAGAGATTTGAAATCTGGTATGCGAAGAGTATAAATAGATCAAGATAATACAATGAAGGACAAACAAAGAAAGAAAACTACTATACATGGATAGATACGTAGAAGAAAAGAAAAAAATCTGTCAAGTATAACTCAGATAAGGATAGAACACAAAACAATCGAAAACAGCATCATGAAGGTGAAAACTCTTGTGAACTGTAGCTAGATATAAGATGCAGAGGTTAACGCAATGCTTCGATTTTCATCTTATGTAAAAGAAATTATTTTGTTTAGTTATAGTTGTAACTGCCGAACTACTTAAATGTTCGTTCTTTTAAGTTGAAGTCTATTAATATTATCAAAGAACAGATTTGAGAGAGGGCGCTAAACACTTTCTGGTAGGATCGAACTTAACTTTTTAAATTGACTGATTCTTGTTACTAAAGAATAGATCTCATTTGCTAAACTTGTGTTTTTTTACTTATTCGTGCATTTTTTGTCGAACACAGATGTGTATTAGATGTGGCACATTTGCTTTACTTTACTATTTACTAGTAAAGCTAAAGCGACATCCATAATGTGTAGAATTTGAAAAGCCCAGCAGATATATTTAAAAAAGCAGAATGAATAATCTCATACATTTATCTGCAGTACTTCGAACAATCTTAAAACTGCAGCTATTCTAGCAGAAAATATGAAACACTGATGATCAAAAAAATCCAATATACTTTTCATCTTAGGGTTTAAGTAAAAATGATCTTTCAACACCACTTACGAGTTCAATCGATGCTTATCGAATCGGAACTGTGTATTCCTAAGGAAACAATGACTTAGAGAAAATACATGAGAACATTAAATGAAGTAGAGGAATTTTCTTCTTTCGTCAATAACGTCATCTAGATTTGTTTTCCAGACGAAGTTTCGGAGAAAAAAATAGTGCTTTAATTAATTAATCTTCATACTATGGCTAACGAGAAAAGATCTCCAAGCATGAGTCCTCGTGGGAAATGAGAGGTACGCCGTCAGTCTATTTCAGCGAGTAAATCTCAAGTTTGCTTCGGGTATATATTGAAAGCGCCTAACGAACAAAATCGAATAAAAAAAATGTCGAATCAGTGAATAATGATGTTAGAAGAAAAAAAAATGTAAAATATTTATCTGATTCAATTGAAAAAGGAAAAACTACGTTTTTTGTTGATGGCAAATAACTATTTAAAAAATGGGTGATCTCCAATAGGCCCAGATGTGTGTGATTAATATAAAGTTTATGTTTTCCTCGCTATGAGCAATTGCTCAACGTCGATGTTGTTGTTGCTGTAAAATGCCATCCTAGGTGAATGAATCAGGTATCGGATCCGATCAACCGATGCTATCGGATCGCATTTCGGAAAACGGAAATACAGAGGGATCCGACGGAAGAAACCTATTTTATTAATTGGGTACTAATGAGTACATTGGGGTATTCCTAGAAGTTGGTCAAAAGTCTTTGTCAGATTCCGTCAAAATCCTACGGTAGAATCCAATAGGAATCCAAAACTAAGACTCCGAGAATCATTCCGTTTCCTAGAATCCGATCGGATCCGATTATCAGAATGAATCTACTGGCGGCAGAGTATCAATACGCTTTTGAGTACCATAAGTAGAACTTGAAATTGGTCGACTTTTAGCATCTGTACTCATTTGCAGTACCTCGATTTTTCTTTGTGCTCGTTATATACTGTGTCTATCCCATATTCTAGAATGTTCACTCGAATGCAATTCTTAATTGGAGGAAAACTAGTAGGTAACCAACGAAATTATAAAGGAAAATGCGACAAAAGACAAACACGGCAAAAAATATAGGAAAGAAAATCAATATTGGTTAATAACGACGTCTCAAAAATTTCGACATGCTACATGGTTGACTTTTTTTCGTTCGGTGTGTTCAATATAAACCTTGCTTCGTTTCTTCGCACAGAAATTCATATGAGAAAAAGTAATTAATTTCACTGGTGAAGTCGCTCACTTCCAATTGATGATGAAAGAATTCTAGAAATTCGGAATTTCATCCCCATGTTTTGAACACCGGATCATTTTTTGTGGTAAACCGCGATATTTGTTTTTCCTCCAGTAAATTAAACTGATGTGGGAGCCGGTTATCAGCCTGATAAAACTGCGGTTAACCACCGTTTTACTTGCGGTTTTTATTACATGGGTCGGTACTTGAAGTTTAAAGAGTTGTGTTGAAACAGTAATTTAGCCGACGATTCTTTTAAGCACGAACCTTTTGGACGGATGATAAAATTTTCTCTATGCACTTTCTAAAATATTTTCAAGTTTAATAAATCCACAATCTCGACATTTATCGCAAATGAGCAAATTTGTCAATAACATCGATCATCTTTTCTACATGATGAACAAAACCAAGTAGTAGCGACTTAATCTGTTCCATGTATTTCATATTATTGAAAATTTTCAGTAAAGATTTTTGCTTGACGTCTTTATTGGAGAATATTATCAATATAACGAAATTCAACTAAAATAAGGAAACGGATTTTCAATTCATCGATATGAATTAAATAAACACGGGATCAATGAATAATCTTAGAAAATGAATCCGTTCATTTTTTTTCATATAATCCGCTTTATCATTTCTATGGGAAACATTGATTGAAAAACAGAAGATCGTTTCTAAAGGAGATCTAAAGTACGTCTGAATCATAAATAAACTGACACTTTAGTTCCCAACCTTATTTTCTCAGTACGTCGTAATGTAGTACGTCGAAATCAGTACGTCGTAATCTAGTACGTTAAAATCAGTACGTCGTAATCTGGTACGTCGAAATCAGTACGTCGTAATCTAGTACGTTAAAATCAGTACGTCGTAATCTAGTACGTTAAAATCAGTACGTCGTAATCTACTACGTCGAAATCAATAAAGATGAATCTTTATGACTGTTCAAGGATAACTTGTTTCAACCTCATCTGGAATTTTATCAACATCAGCAGGAATGGTACCAGTACCAGTATCATCTGGAACGCTACTAGAAGCACCGTGGATGCTACCAGCACCTCCAGGGAGGGTAACATCCGGGCATGTGATACCACAAGCATTTCCTGGGCTTCCTGCAGTAATACATGGGATGCGATCAGCACAATCTGGAATGCTATCAGTACCACACGAGATGCTTTGAGCATCATCTTGAGTGCTATCAGCACCTCCTGGGAGGGTAACATCAGTACCTGGGATGCCACCAGAATTACTTGGGATTCCTGCAGTAATACCTGGGATGCGATTAGCATACTCCGGAATGCTATCAACACCGCAAGAGATGCTGGGAGCATCAGCTGGAATGCTTCCATTACCACCTGTGATGATATCAGCGTCATTTGGGATGGTAGCAGCATCATCTTAGTTACTTGAATCAGCACCTGAGAAGGATTTGCATTAGTCTTTCCCATGCTTGACTACAGTAATACACTAAAGTAAGATTGCACCGTGTGCAGCTACATGAGCTTTGGTCGCGGCTCTCAGGGTCCCTGGCCCATCCCGCTCCAGGCACTGAAATAAAGGGTCGGCTAGGTTGCCAACCACTTTTCCTGAGCATGAAAGCGCATTAGCAATAGTTATTTGATATCTTTTACTGTCCCACCGTATTTAGTTGGAACTGAATTCAAATCGCTAATTGATGTGCGTGCGTCTCAGATGATGCTTTTAGCGTAGCAAATTAAGTTGAGGTGCGTCCTCTTGCATGGACACAAAAAGACTTATGGGTACAGATTTGGACGTACTGATTTCAACGTACTAAATTAGGACGTACCGATTTCGACGTACTAGATTACGACGTACCGATTTCGACGTACCGATTTCGACGTACTAGATTAGGACGTACTAGATTACGACGTACTGATTTCGACGTACTAGATTACGACGTACTGATTTCGACGTACTAGGTTAGGACGTATTGATTTGGTCGTGCAAGCTTTTAAGTCATAGATTGTGATGCATTGATTCAGATGTAAACATATAGATGTACAAGTTAGGAATTATAGATGTATATATACTAGATTCATACCTATAGAAAGGACGTAAACGTATAGGAATCAGAAAGGTGTGAAGTGTTTTTTCTATGGTTTCCGACCGAAACGATAAACCGGATGGACTCTTTTTTTTACAACCTTCGAGGCATCAGAAACTTTTACGTAAGAATTCCTCTACATATATCTCCAAGTTTCAAAAAGGAGATTTAATTTTTGTGAGCCACGTTATTCGGGTGCGAATTTACTGTCCAATAAGTGCTCTTATATTCTAATGAAACGTTCAGAAACGATTTCAAACGTTGTAAATCGATGTTGAGATTTTCTAGCTATTGGTGAAACAAAATGATTTGTTTCGGCAGTTAGAAGGGTCCTCAGGAAAACTGCGTCTCCAGGAAAAATGAAGAATATTTTGAAGCTGAATCTTGTTGAAATATTTAATTAGAAAGGCAATTCTTGTAGTCAAATTCGTTCTGAAGCTTTTAGATTATTTCCTACTGCAGTTAGTGTTGTTTAAAAATTAATTTTAATCATCGGTCACATGAAAGAGCCGCACGTCCTTCTATATGAATCTTTGCCTAAAAGAATTCATTGAAAAAGATAATCGAGTTAGCGAATCGAAATTAAATCACAAGATAGAATATCTTGTTTTGTGTGATTTTATCCGTCTAGTTTGAAAACGTGAAATGTCTTATTTAGTATTGTGTATGAAGCATTGAACTGAATGATTAAACTTTAATATATGATCTGGGAGTGTTCCACTATGAAGACTATAAGAAAAAGCAAAAATTTGTATTTTTCCTGCTCTATGATCAATAGTAATCGAAAGTAGAAAGCCTTTATTGCCAAGGTATTGCTAAAACTGTTTGTCGCGATCTCTAGATCTTCAATAGAATCCAAATACCGGAATTTCAAATGTATAGCTTAAAGGTGATAACTGTTAAACCAGTCGATTGTCTACGTCTCATCAAAAGATTTAAGAGCAACGATGTCAAACGGACTTATTCCTCAGACAACACTAAATTTCCTTTGTCTTCGGGTATTACTTGTTCCACATTGTCAGTAACTTTTATTTCCTGCACGCATTGGACGAAAGGTGAAGTTTGATTTTCATTGGTTTAGCAAAGCTGTCACTGCAATCATAGAATCGAATCGAATAGACGATCGGCTGAGTTGGAAGAATGTCATGTTGTTGTTGTTGTTCGAGAACAAAACTCGGAGTGTAATCATCAGTAATGTTTTCAATGAGTATTAAAGGGGCAGATGATCGCGTAAAGAAAACATCACAATCTATTGTCGAATAAAAAAAAGAAGATTATAATGTTAAATGATGTCAATAAAAATTGATTTGTAGCACAGCTGGCTTGAATGCTTACAAATAGCTTGTGAAAAAGAAACAAACTATTTTATTACATTACATATTTTCTCGTCTATTTACATCATGATTTCGCTTTCCGACACAAAATAGTCTAGCCTGATAAAATATAATGAAGTGTAAATCTATACGACGAATATTGTGCAACGCCTCGTCGTCGATCGTATGTTACGTGAATGGTACGAATAATGATTGGACTATATCGATATAATAATATCATTTTAAAATCATTCCTATCTCAAGTTCAACATTAAATTTACACTATACATCGTATAAAGCTATAGATAATGTCTATTAACACGGTCGTTTTCAAGTTGAACTACGAAATCTACCGTAATTCATTTTTACAAAGAAGAAAATTCGTACCATATAAAATCTCTCGAAGAAGTTTACTAGTTTTTGATAAAAGAATAACAAATCATCATGAGTTTGAATCTGATTTATTTTTATATTTCAAACAACAACGATGCGAACTTTTCCTCTTTTATCAGTTCTTTAACATTGATTTCTGTGTTTTCAAATCGTATCCCATATTGTTGTTTCATATCGGCGACTGAATATATACAATTGAACGTCTCTGAATCCCTAGAAGAGTAATATTATAGCTTTATCAATCATTGTCCTTTCATTATTTGTCAACAATAGAATTTCGTCTTAACGATTCTATTACAAATCGATGTTCAGACGATAGTTCGAATGCATTTCAAAAACGTCAGTTTTCTACCAGTGCGTATTGGTTCTACTTCATATTTCTTGATTTGAAACTACGATCACTAAACGTTGTCTGCTAATTTATAGCTTTTTCCAACTACAATATATTATAGATGAAGGATCACTTTACACTAACACGAAATATCTTATTTATTAAAGGAACATCACAGTTATATATGATGATGAGCGAAACAATAGATTGGAAATAGCCACATCGAATATAAGTAAAATCTGAGCGTTAACATAAGAAAGTATCAAAGGAATATGGAACTATAGAATACCATCCAGTTATAGAACAGAGAGAGAAACTGGCATAATTCTGCAAATGAAAGGAACGGTATCATGAAATAGTAATAAAGAACAGAAAGAAAAGAAACACATTCTATAATACAAACTAGCATGTCGAAGTGAATAGTAAATAAAACTCTTGTAGATATGCATTTCTAATCATAAGAGACCATCTTACAGTACTCTGATTTCTAGCAATCAACTGACGAAAATTCATTTTTCTTATTTTTCCGATTTGTAAGTTGGTCAGCTTGCTCTGCTTATGTTGAAAGAATATAGCGACTCGAATTGACCCGACCCGACTTAAAGTCGAGGCAGATCTGGTTAGATCGAGAAAATTGATGGATTTTTTTCTTATTTTTTTTCGATACAGTCCTCTGTTCTGCGTGTATATTCTCATGATTCATCTAAAATCAATCTTACCAAAATCTACCGATTTATATGAACGTTGACTAGGCTAGGGGAGAGTTTCGAGAACTCTGTCAAGATTTAAAAACTTCGTATTCTTCTTTGTTATAGAAACTAATTTATGAGTAGGACGAAATATTGTTTTTCTTTTATATTGTAAACCTACTAAGGAGTTTTATTTGATACATGTATTTAAATAACACTAAATTTAATCGAATACCGTTGTCGACTTTCTCAGATTAAATTTTCAAACATGCTGATAAAATAGCATTGCAGGTAAAATGAAATGGAATGAGCCTTATTTACTTGACTTATCTGTTAGACATATTTTTTCACACAACTAGAAAGTGTCGTTCATTGAAATGTGTTCTTTTGCAAGAACTCACAGCATTTCTATCCATCCAACATATCGTTTTTCTCATCTAATACGAATTATCACCTTCGAAACCCGTGACACTGATTCATATATTGGAGAAGTTTCTGAAGAAGTCTCGGACATCTGATTATTATTTCTTATTGAGGTTTGAGTGATCTAGCAAGTGTCATCTTACACTCGCTTGATATATCCGAGTCATTGAATAATAACTGGAAAATCTTGCAGATTTTGTTGATAATGTGTACAGGAGTGATTGCGTTCGATATTAATTTGCAACTGAGCAAACCGTCAGAATAGAAATAAGAGATATATTTGTAGTCCTATGAGAATTTTAGTTGTTATTGAATAACCATATTCAGAAAAATAACTTGCTGAGCATGAAAATCGAAGAAGATCTATAGATCGGATTAAGTTTCACGGGATAAAGTCACGCACGGCTCTCCTATGTTGACGATATGATCGGTTTAGTGAATCGATGCGTTACAGCTCGTAAAAGAAGGACTTTTAAGTAGAATGGGAAAGCTTGGGGAATCGATCGTTCACGTTGAAACTACGTTTAGATTGTTACAGAAATTTGAATTTCTTGTTTCATATCATGGATACGATTATAACTTGATTTTATTCGAATTACATGAATGAACTAGATAGACACAAGAGAAAATTGAAAATAAACATCAAGATCTATTTCATAAGCGTAATAGTTATCGAACATTTCTTCTCGATAGTCTAATCAATTGAATTAAGGTCAGCGCAAAAAAGAAGAACGTTATAGCAACTAATGCAACGAAGTTCTTCCATAAGTCCCATGTTGTAGAATAATCGATTTTGTTGTTGTCAAGAATAAGTTCACCTTTAATTAAACAATTGTTTGTAGTGTTCATTGGGCAGAGTTTCAATTGAGTGAATTCATTTATAGTTATCACATTCGATGCATAACGAAAAAGACTAACCCATTTAATCCATGAAAGAAACTTAACAATATTTGACACATCAACGAGATATCCCGTAAATACAAGCATAACAACACAGAATGAAGCTGAAACTAAATTTGCGACACCTATAACAAGAACGAATAGAATATTTATGAATGATATTTGCATGTTTAATATTAGTTGTAGTAATCTTACCGATTGTTTCTACACTGGCCGAAACAAAAAAGCAAACAGATGCTGAACACACGGCTGTAGAAAAAATAGCTATTTGATATATGAGATATTTCGTAATGGTCCGTTGAAATTGAATCATGAAATATGAAATCAAGGAAAATACAATTGACGGTACTAGTCGTAGTAAAAGTATGTCACACATTAATTTTGAAATGAAATATGTTGAAACACGATAATAGCCACTTGAATTTTCATGAACAAATAAAACACGTTCTTTAATAAACAATTCTAATGCAGACAAATTTATAAAGACTTCATTTGAAACAATAAAAAATATAGCACCCAAACGGTTTTTAACTCCATTCTCAAATGTATGATCCGTATTCATGTAAATGCAACCAACGAGGATTGCTAAGCATATCGGAACAATGGTTTGCATGATAACCAGTGAACTATTTCGAAATGAATTACGGAACGTTCGCTGAGACACATAAAACATTTCAACAAAACACGATCGAGACAAGTGTTTAGTTTGCTTGGTTGATGCTTCATCCGATGGTTTATTCGCATCTTGAATTTGTTGTTGAATTGAATCGTAAATAGGTGATTTTATAAACGTATCGTGTAGATATCGACAAGTTCTATCTTTTCGTTGCTCTGCTTCATCGTCTATCGCATTGGCGGAATTTGAAATTCGTCGTATATCTTGACATACGTCTAAAATAAAGTCAGCTGGATTATCGTGTTCTTCACATGTTAAACCCATCGAAGAAAAAAATGGCAGAACATCATGAACCGGACCATGATAAACACAATGACCAGCACCCATTAAAAGTAGATTATCGAATAATTTAAAGATTGAATAACGAGGTTGATGAATAGAAAATATAATTGTATCTTTAAAATTGAATTTATTCAATGAAAACACATTGTCTATCAATAGATCTCATTCGTGATAACTTACGTCCTCTTTGAGAAAGTTGAGACAAGCACTCGATTATATTATTAGCGGTCGATGAATCAAGTCCTTCAATAAACAAAAGGTCTTTTGTCAACGTTTACAATTAGTGATTGAAGTGGTGTTGACTTAAACACAGTTTACAAGAAAAGCATTAATTGTATAGCGTCAATGTTTCTTCTTTATATAGAAGAAAACTGAAGATGAAAGAATGAAATTATTCAAAGAGACCTTACCACTCGTCGGTTCATCGAGAAGTAAAACTGTCGGAGATAAAATTAATTCCATGCCAATATTCGTTCGTTTCCGTTCCCCGCCCGATACTTTTCGTGTGCTATGTGTACCGATTTTTGAGTTTGCACATTTTTCTAATTGTAACTGTGATATAACAAGATTGACGATGTTTATTTTTGTCTTGAAAGAAATAGTTCTTGGCAGACGAAGATTGGCTGAAAACATTAAATTCTCTCTAACAGTTAATGTTTCACTAAGTATATCGTCTTGAACGACATAGCCGATTCTTGAATTGACATCTTGTCTATATGGTTGCCCGTCTAAAAGTATTTCACCAGTTAAACCTGCTCGGTCCTTTCGGTTAGCTAAGATATCTAGTAATGTTGATTTTCCACTTCCTGTTGGTCCGAGAATGGCGTTCATGCCCGATTTAAAGATTCCAGTTACATTAAAAAGAATTTGTTTTTCGTCGTTGGAAACACAAGATGGAAAACAATAATTGTACCACTTTTTCGAGCATATTCTATAACTAATGGAACTAAAACTTAGCGTTGAGCCATCTATGTGCTTCTTTTCGTTTGGATTTAACATAACCATCGTTTGATTATCTTCGATGTTCATTATTGCTAAGTTTTTTTAATCACAGAGGCTAACGAAAATCTGAAAACTAGAAAAGAAACGATCCGTTGCATCATTGATTCTGTTCAATAAATGATTTGCCTTTCAATTTAATACATCGAGTTAAGTAGAATGTTAGTATTTGATTGCAAGTCATCATTCTGAAACTAATTATAGTGAAAAACAGATTTTAAAAACAAAATAAGAATTCTCTTACAGATTTATGTCTGCAACTTCTTTAGTCAGAGAATTTCATTTCGCCGTGTCCATTGGTCACAGTAAAAATTCCCAGTAAACGAATTGAACCGCTCAAGATTCTTGTTCATAAAACTAGTCGAAAACAATGTGTTTTCTATTTCTTAAGGATTCGTAGTCAAAATCTAATGACAACGAGTTCGGGTATGTTTTAAAATTTAGATGATTTCTGTCACTGAAATCCTACATGGAAAATCAATTTTTCCAAAATTCGTTTCTTCATATTTATTGAAAATATTCCTGGAAATTCTGAAAAATTCGGTGAGTAGATAGGGGATGAGAAGAAGTTAACTTTCTCTCAGTCAAACGATGAAAAAATCGCCATTTCGTAGTTGTGAAAGCACACCATTGCATTTATTTGCAGATCTCCATAAACTTTCTAGTACTACGAGCAATGTTGAAAAACATCGTTTTTCATCGAAACATGATTTTTCGATCTTCTCAAACAAAAACATCTCTCAGACTGGTATATCAATCGGGTATAACTCTAATGACAAGTTGTTAAAAGATAGGCAATCAAGGATGTCGGATCATATAAAAACCTAAAAGTCGAATTTTAAAAGGAGAATTGTCATTTTGTTTAATCTTACGAGAGAAAAGAGGGTGTGGCGTGTCGTCTTCTATTAAACTTGACATGATTTGAATAAAAACGTATGATTTGAAGCATAAGAACGTTGACATGATGTGACTGAGTTCTATAAGTTAAAATACGTGAAAAAGTACTCAACTTTACACTGTGAATTGTCTGTTTCTTCAGCTATTCACTACTGTTTTGCAGCTAATTAAACATCAGTCAGAAAATAATGTGACAAAACTTCATATGTCAATAATCTTTGGCCGAAAGAAAAAAACTCAATGAAATCGTTCGCTTGATTTTTAAAAGGAACGGATTCTCTCCACTCATCCATGAAATTTTGATCATCTCAAAATAGTTTTACATGTTTTATCATCGAACAGATTCGGCCTTGTACGATTAGTAACGAAGACGTCAGAGTATTTAAACTGAATAGAGATTAACAATTGATTCAAAGTTAAAAGCCACAGTACCAATCATTGAACAGAACGGAAAGAATTCTTGTCTATTGAGAATTCACGCTAAATGAACAAACTCGACGTGCCTGTGACTAATTGGTCATCCATAAAGTGTCCAGGAAACAAAAACGTCAAATATTTTATTCTATCGTAGCATTCTAAAGTTAAACATAAATTTTATAGAAATCATCTACGTACTATATTGTTGTTTTCAATACATCAAGATGATGATAGTTCTGTCATATAATCTATATTTCGAATTGATATTCAAATTTCTAAATATGTTGAATATTTCAAAGACAGTTTTCATACGCAACGCATCAATGGATAAAATAACATGACTATTCTTCAGTAGAAAGTAACAAATTGTCTTAATCTCAATGCTTGTAACACTGCAGTATACTTCTCTTTTTTATTATTCTTTTACAATGAGCCCAGTTTTTTTTTCTATAAATATAATGAAGGACGCATAAAATAAGCGAAAGAAAGGGAAAAAGAATGTCAAGTCATTCAATTCATTTGAACACTTATAGGCAGACTCGTGATTCAAGTAAAATGTTGTTAAGCAACAGAAGAGAAAAACGCTTCTCCTCGGACGATCGAACAAAGAGAAAAGAGTCAGATCGAAGCCGTTAGTTTATTTTTCAACTTGATAGTACTTGTACAAATCAAGGTTTCGGTTACAGTCAATAAGTTTTGCTTCTATTTATTCAGAAATCATCCAACCGAGCCGCACCTTTATTTGATTAATGATAAACAATCATTATACAAAATCTGCTTCAATACAATCGCAAAGCTATAAAAATAATTTTAATCGTCATGCAAAGAATACGATTTGTTGTTTGCGGCAGATAGTTCACGTGATATTTGTCCAATAATTTGGACTAGAACTATTTTGAATAAGTTTAGCCTTGAAGTATCATCACAGCGGCATGGGTTAAGAATTTTCAGTACAAAGAAACGTCCGTTTCTACAACTTTCTCTTTTGTGGCTATCGAGTAAAGATCCTTTTACTTCAAAGAAGTTTATATCGAACGGAACGAAAAACCAAATCACGAGATCTTACTTCAAAATCTGGCTTTACTATCTGTCGACAATTTTCATTGATACTGCTAAGAAATTAAATGCATCCACAGAAATAAATGTCTTTCTTTCTCTCTCTCTCTCTCTCTATGAAAAAGATCCTTGGAAGGAAAACTAATATTAAAAACAAAACAACTTTCAAGTTTATGATCCCCAATCTCATTGTAAGACGTGCTGATCTTTTACGAAAAGGGCCATGTTTCTTCTCTACTCGTCCATGCAGAGAAGAATCACTCTGCTTTTTTCTGAAGGTAAATTGTAATTATTTCAGTATTATTAATTTTTCAATAGATCATAGGAATGTTGAAGAAAGGAAAATAAGATATTCATTACCATAAAATACAACACATTCGTACATTGATCTTTACTCGACTGTTTCGTTTCTTTATTTTTCAAGGACTTTCCGCGCATGAAGTTTTCAATTTCGTTTTCAGTCGTTGTTACTCGTGCCATTACTGATAGTTGAACACTTACGATCAAAAAGTTGAAATGAATCTTGATTAGCCACCAGAATACACGTTAAGGATAAATGGATGAGTAGATTTCCACACAAATAATGTACGATAACTAGAAAATTATACCTTGTCATTTCAGAGAATGCGCGTCATTTGATATCCTCGCATTAAAATAAATATGATCCTCCGTAGGGTTTTTCATAGACGGTCGTTCGTCAAAATGACACGCAAGCAAAAGAAAAATTCTCTTTCTGCACACTGCAAGCGTAAATTATTTGTTCGTAATTTTTTTTTGCTAGACGATGAATTCTTTTTTTTTACTTTTACGTTTAATGACTGTTTCATACATAATAATGCCATTGTAATCGTTTACGTTTCATTGATCTTTTGACGATCAAGAATTCGGTACTGATATAATGGGGTGAGGGTGATTTCATGCTACTCATCATTCACATGTCATCATCTGAAAATATGAAAACTTATAATGTTGAAGATGAATCAGGACGCCTGGAAACGTTGTTTCTAGTTTCTTTATGATGATACCAAACAGATTTCAGCATGTGCATCTGTAGAAATGTTTGAAGTCAATGGAAATTGCACCAGATTCTCCAAAGTGTTAAAATTACTGACGCATGAGTTTTCAATGATCGGAAGAAATGAATAATATCGTTTGTTTATATTTTCATATTCGATAAATGGTTTTGTGCTTCTGGATTGAAACTAGACGAAAAGGTATTTGTTGTTTTCGGGAAAAGTTTATTTTTTTTTGTTTTACTCGTTTCGATTCAGGCTGGAATTAGTTTTTTCTGTCTGTCTGTCTGCGAAAAGAAACCATTCTCTGCTCATCTGTTTTACAGTTATTACTTCCTTTTCTCTTCTTTTTTAAAAACTAACGTACGTTTTGTAAAAATACACTGTAATCTTCCATATTCCATTTTGTATGACTCTCTACAAGTGAAGTTTGTAGGTGAAGTGGAGGAAGAGGTGTAGAGAAAATGGTTGCTCATTCCTTGTGATTTGTAAAGCAAATCAAACTGATTGCACTGAACAACGACGTTCCCTTATCGTTAGAATTCTATAATAGTACAGTCTAAATAAAGAGCATCAATACACGCACAGTAATCAACGATGGCGAGGATCTCAAGCATGGTCAAATCTAACTAAAGAAACAGGCTTCGGTCATTTTGCGATATGGAAAAGACGATGTGCTCTGAGTCTAGTTCAGTGACAGTGATGATTTTACTGGTGTTTCTTTTCTTAATGAAATACCATACTGTAACTTCCTTTTGCATAAAATTTCTTAATCATTAGGCACTTGTGTATTGCAAAGGAAAATTAATGCATCACGAGTATTCTAGAATGTTCTGACTATTATAGTGTGCTTGTTAAGTCCGAATTTTTCAAGTTTACATGGTAAAGACATCATTTCTAAATAATGTTTCTCAGCGTTCTCATTATTTATTGAAGACACCACTCATGATATGAAATAATTCTATTCGTTTGTGAAATAACGCCAGTCCTTTCTTTTGTTGGAAAAATGTATAATTGTCTCTGCTAGAATTAGAAATAAAGTAAATTTCCAAATATATGACAATAATCGCCATTATCTTGTTCATGAAGTCGATAAAATTGTATTTTTTTTGCACGAGCAACGAATGAGCATTTTTAACCATTGAACCCCTTTTTAAATAGAAATCATCGACTAGAGGTTTGTCGACGACACTGACTTTGAGTATAAACATGAAAAATAACCTTCGATCTTCTATCCAGACTTATGGGGACATTTTACTGCCGTTTCAATTTTTTGACATGCTACCAATATGAAGAATATGTTCTCTACTGTAAACATCGATGAGCGATCGTTGTGTTATATGCACTAAATTAAAGAAAACGGTTCGCAAAATAATACAAAATAGAATGGGAAAAATTCAGTGAAAATGAAGACAGTTGTTCACCATTTCAGATAGTCGATGTGATTTCTCCGGGGGATACTTAATAGTGTACGTTCGACTAATACGCTACTTGTTTGTTACATTTAAAGTACTTGCCAACGTTCGAATTGGAATGGTTTTATTTGTCAATAAGAATCGAATATAATTAGAAACATAATTGACACGCGTATAGAACCCTTCAGGGTATGCAAGGTGAGATTACACGATTTTTACAGGGCAGATTGCTGGTTATTGAAATTAATAACCTGTCAACTTGTAATAGAAATGCTCTAGTCACAGCACTTTTAAAATTACAACGAATTATAGAAATCATTTTATTTCAGATTAGTCATCGATAGATTTATCCAGTATGAACGAGAGTGATGTTTTAAATACTTCATTGTAGTACACATCATTAGCCTATATTCAGACATTGTCTTCTCTCGTGTTTTTATGCAGAAGGTACAAAATTCTCAAGTCCAATGTTTCATGAACTGAACATTCTTTGGGTTTTCACCGTATTCATAGCTACGTATTGAAGAAACTCTAAACATTATTATTATGACTAAAACTTGAGTTGACCATACAAATTTCCACGAAAAAAATAAATGAAAGTTACAGGACAACTGAAATATTCGGAGAAGAGACTTCTTTTAAATATTGAAGAAATTTTCTGGAAGATAGGCAGGCCAGGGGAAGTTGCAAGTTATCAAACATCTATGCCCTGCATCCATCTACTTTACTTTGGAAATCTATGTTAATGTCTACGTAGTTTTCATAGTTTTGAGCTTAAAATCCTAACTAAATATGTTTGAAATTATATCTAATCTTTTAAATTCGTGAAAATTGCTTCGTTTTTCTAAAGAAAGCTTCGTTAGCACCTTCTACGCTTGAGCATAATAGAGGGGCCGAAGTGCTCAATTGTTGGATGGTGTTTATACGATCGATATTCATATATTCTCTTTCATTTAATGGTTCAAGTGTGAAAACAAAATCATTGCAGCGTCTACGGTTCCAATTAAAGACGTTGTGATCTACGCAATTTTTGGATTGAATCCAAATTTTTGACCGATTTCGACTCATGCAGAAAATGAACTGATAGATCCTTTCGAAACAGTATTTCCAATGGGCCGAAAGTTCTTTAGAACTTTGGATCTGACCCGTCAATTCTATGAGCCAATATTTCATTCTTGCTAATATCAGAGATTACTGCCAATTATAATATCGAATGTGAAGAGACAAGGTGCATTATAAAAATTGACGTCTGTAGCGTAAAGTCTAGAATGATGAAGAAATGTTTTTTAGTCTGCAAAGAAAACAACAGTTTTCATTGTATTGACTAAAAGAACTCTATCGCATTTCACACGTTTATCCCGAAGTGATGTACTAAGAGCCTTTTCTTGTTAATAATCATGCTCACTGATTTTAATATTTATTCATTTTCAAAAAAAACCGGCAAAAAGCAAAAATACAAAAATATATAAAGGCATAAAATAACATCGTTTGAAAACTCTTTTCTTTAAAGATGAGGATTATCAATAGACAAGAAAAGAATCAGCTCAGATTTATCTTTCGTATCAGTATGAACGACTGGAAGATAACACGGAACATTTTTATCATTTGTATTCAATGTAATAGTTGATATGACGACTTGATCATTTGGAGATGCTGGATCAAGATAAATAAATGCATCTTTTTTCTTCGTAATCGATGTTGAATGAACGCCTGATAAAGCGGTAACATCAGTTTTTTCCACGTTCCCATTGTATGTCAACTAAAATAGATATCAAACATGAGTTTTCTTTTTCCTAGCCTTTGAAAAACAACTGACATGAAAGACGAGATTTTCGTCTTGCTTGCGATTTTTTTCAAGACGCATAAGTTGAATGAACTGCTTTCGTCGTCGAATAAACCTCACACTAACATTATTTGATTTTGTTTCACTAAGCTTATTTAATGCTATACCGTAATTTGCTACGAAGTGCTTTATATTAGAATTTGAATGGTACACAATCGAACGTATAAATGAATCGGTGTCGGATGAAGGTACGTCAATGCCAGCAAATATATCTAATAAGTCTTCCATTTGGCGACATAAATTCTTTTCTAGTGATTCCAAGAAATTATATTCAAATGAAATAAATAAATCAATCAGGGACGAATGTTTCGATTGATGTGGATAACAGTAAATAGAACGTAAATGTGTTAAATAACTGCGAGCCATCGACTCGGCGAGAAGCATGTCATCTTCATTTGCCGTTGAAACGATCTCCTCATTTGAGAGCATCAATTGTTTCAATAAACGTTCAAGTGTCGAGAACAAATCATTAGTGATCGATTGAGACGAGCCAGAGATTAGTTTAACTAGACTCGATGGATCATTGCTCTATGTAGATATCACGGGAAACAATTAACAATAGAAGAAAGTGAAAGATCATTTACTTGTTTAATATAATTAATCAAGACTTCTTCATCTTGTGTTTCGATGTAGTTCGTATAGTCAATCATATTCATACGGTTGGTATCCAAACAATGTTGTAAATCAATAGAAAAATTATTTTCAGTAAAACTATGGAATAAAAAGACCCGTCGATTTAAATATGTCTGCTGGAAAATATCTTACTTCGTCGAGTTATTTGTAAAGACATTTCTTGTAACCAGATAAGAATGAATATTAAGAATCGGTTCAATTTGTTTCTCGAGATTTTTAAACTTTTTCTCTGAGAGAAGTTTCTGCTGTAAACGAAACTGAACAGATGATTGAGTTGAATCACTCAGATAAACTTGTAAACATCGGTGAGTTAGCCATACTTCAAATGAAAACAATCGAAATCAGTTTCCTTTAGCGAAGCAATGACGTCATTTCTAAACTTACGAGGAACTTTATTTGCGTATGTAGGATCGCAAATAAGCCAAATTTTGTTATCAATAGTTGATAGAATAAAATCCTAAGGAAAAACCAAACGAGTTAATGAGATAAAAACAAAGCCAACGGATTATTGGTGTTGCATATACTCGTATTTGTAAAAGGTCATCATTGAACAAATTAATGTCCGTTACGATTAACCAACAATTCTTTTTACTTCGAACGAAGCGAGTCAAACGATCTTTATCGAGTGATGAAACAAGTCGAATTGAGTGCTGCATCGCATTGGCTAAATTTCGTATTTCGTCAATTGGATCAATCAAAGCCGATGAACCTATCAGATGTTGAACAATATGAATTGTTTTCAAACGAATATATATGTATATTTACATCTCCAAACAAGAATGATGTTGTTAATCGGTTGAAGAATTTCACTACTTGACAGTCGATAAATATCATCGATCGGCGACGGTGATTTATCGTGAATAAGACCACCGAAATGATAAATCAAGAATGTACGAATCAATTCATAAATCTAAATAGAAGAATTAAGCAAGAGAAGTTGAATAAAATGAAATGAACTGCTCATCTTGTGACCTTTTCAGGTTGCAAAATAATTGCAAGAATGAATCGATCAGTAATGCTAATCGTTGCCATTTTCTCATACGGGCATTTATTAATAAAATCGAGTTTCGTCGTTGAATAGAAATATTCCCCCCATTCATGTTGATAATCAATTAAATGCTGAACTAGATTTGGATATTTACTATTGATCTCACTGGCAAGACACAACAGCCATGAATGGCTATTGATAAATGCCGGTCGTTTTTGATCATCGAGGAAATCGGGAATTATTTGTTGATTTACTGGATTCATTTTTTTGATTATAAATTCAAATAATTGCATATTTTCCACAGATTCTTGTTTAATGAATGCAAATATGATAAGAAAACATTGAAGATAAGTGTTTGACATCGTTGAGGAAACATAAGAATAAATTGATTCGAAACAACGAAGATACGTTTCCCTCGCCTGAACCTTGTTTATCAGATCAACACTCGCCATGTTTGGATTTCTACTTAAGTCGATCTTTCGCGATAAATTGCTTGTCAGTATTTGTATGAACCATTTTATTGGAATTTTCAGATCAATATCGGAATCCCGTAATAAAACGTAGAGTTGGGAGAAATGTTTTGCTGCTTCTCTATATGTTTCACAGCCTGATCTCAAACACACGACTTCACGTTGAACTTGATTTTCATTAAGAGAATTTTCATTTGAAATTCGATCGTCGTGAAACTGATTTAGTATTGCCAACACTTCTTCTGAATCGATCGTTAAGTTTTCCTTCGTTTCAAGTACGTCGATTAATGTTTGCTAAAAGAATTTTATTTGAACTATGGGAACCCGAAACATGTTGTTCTGATGAACTTACTCGCCTTTGATATTGTTCATTTAACATAGTCGCTTGATTTCGGTGATTCGTACGAATTTGATGCAGAGTATTGTTTTGACATTTTAATTCAACGAGACGAATCCAAATAGCATTCTCAATTTGACTGGAACTTACACTCATATCAATTAAGTGACTTTTTAATGAAAGATTTTTCCATTCTAAATTCATCAGAGAAAGAGCAAACTTGACATCGTTTTAATATGCTTGTTCCTCGATTCGTCCCAATGAAGTACTAAACGTCGTTAGAAGGAAAAATACAACTACTACTATAGGATTTTGCCAATATCTAATAGGAGCTTTGGAAAATAATAATCCAATATTGTATCATGAACGAAAAAAGTTTGCAAACTGGTTTTACTCTGCAATCTGACTCGTTTTCATTCCACCTTCAATGTTAGCAGATGAATGGGTGCGTATGATGGATGACTTTATGTCTTGTTCTTGAAAATTTGCCACACAAAAGCAATGGTCTCGAAGGATACAACAATGTAAGAAGCAATATCTTTCCTACGGATCCACACATTTACCGGATTCATTGAATTGTTACTCGTCGAATATATTTTTGAACAGCATAAAAAACTAATCAAGCCTTCATACGCATGCATAAACGAAGGAAAATCAGCGAGAACATTGACGTTTAGTGAGCCCAATTGCTCGAACAGCATGTTAAAAGGGAATTATTCGATTTATAATCATCTATGAGCTCTGGCAAAACTGTTAAAACAAAGCTGATGGATAAATGAAACATAGATATGAGAGCAGCTTTATTCATGGTCTTGTCTCTTTCGGATAATAAATAGATCGTTTTCTAGAAGATATTCTCATGATCGAACGATACTTAAGGATGAACAGAAGGTGATGGGAAAAGAAGAAAGCGCCGAATCAAGTAAAAACCTAGAGTGCAACAAATATAGAATGGGACTAGTTAGGGACGAATCGGATGTAAACCATTGAATGTCTACATTGAAATACATACGATTATGATCGATTTGACGGAAATTGAAGATTAAACGAAATGATGAATTGATAAAAATGTCTTGATCACCAAAACGATATATGTTCGGAAATACTGAAGAATATTGCTCTCGTCTCAATGACCAACGAATAAATCGATATAAGAATGGATTTATTTTAAAAAAATCACATTCATCAATAATAACAATCACACCTAAACATAAACATTTGTTCAAATAATCAATATTATTAGTATTTACTAGACGAAAATATGCCCTCAAATTTTCACTCCAGATACAAAATTATAATAGGAAGTCTTTTTTATCTTCTATTACAACAGGTACGATTCATAGAATGGGCGAAAGATAAGTATAGACTACCATAATGGGTTTACAGAGTAGTACTCAGAAAATGATGACGCATCAGCAGCACGAGTGCTCACTCGGATTTTTCCAATAAGACTATTGCCATTGGCGGATGTCCACTTCGCGTAAGTCTTATTAGCGAAATTCAGTAGGCCCAATTGGAAATGCATTATTTCGTTACAAATGATAAACAGCGATCAATGAATTATGTTGCAATTAATCTAAAAGAGATTTTTTTATACTATTAGTGCCCTGGAACTACGTTCGTTACTCGGCAACTGACCTAGTTCGAAGCATCGATCCGACTGCCCACTAGACAGTGCCTATTGGAATGGTTCGTTTACCAAGTATGAAAAAAATGGTCAAGACGATTACAAATTTAGATTGTACCCTCCACTCAATTATGGTGCGCAGTCAAATGCCGATGTTTCAAAATACTTTTCTCGTTGTTGGAAAATTAATTATAATTTGAGAATCAGTCAAAAGATTGGATATTAGCATCTGTTTTATTGAGAGTGTTTGTGTTTCAATGAAATGTTATTAATAAGTATTCAAGTAACAAACGATGAAGTAATTGAGTATATTTTGAAAAAGCGACGATGAATTTTATGGAAGAAAGGCATTCAACTATGCAACAATAAGAAGTATGGTGTCTGACACTATCAATTCGTTTGATTTCATCTTAATCAGGAACAAGTAAACAAAACATTTACTTGTTGAATAGAATGAAATTTTTTAAGTAGAAACAAACCAAATGAACCCTGTTTTCCTTCCGTATTTATGGAGTTTCGGATGAATTCTCTTTTGATGTCATGATTTATAGAAAAAACGTAGTCCTATGCTTTTTCACGTGAAGTATAAATGTAAGAATAGTGCTGTGATTTGTGAAAGTATATGCTGAATGTTGGTCAAGTCCACATACAGAATGCCGTACTTGTATAGAGCACCATATACGTATCACTACAGTAGTTTGGCGATTCCGATGCATTCACGTTAGTCGCCTACACAGCGAAGAATTAGTTGCTGCGTAGTGTAACTTTTTACCAAAACACCTCACAACCTAAATTGTGTACTGTGCTAATCATCATCTTAGTATATTAGTATCTTAGGAATATCCACTAAACTCCTACACATATATATATGAGATATCGAATTGACTGTTGAAAACGGTTTAAGTAGTCGAAGGTGTCTGTAGGATTTCATTTGAATTCTATATTTTTAGTATTTCTATACTTAGATATGCTGTAGGAACGCTTCTGAAGTGTTCATCAATATATACTTGCTATTGCAAGTCAGATATGAAGTTACCCAATGAAGGCATCATCATACATGATGCGTTCTACGGGTTAGGTTTCATAGGCTATACTTAAAAATCATAAAACAGGTTGGTGTGAGTTCAATTTATATAACTCTTGTTGATCGTAGATTTCATAGACTATTTTCTGTTCAACGACACGTTAGCGATTAAGTAATATGTACGATATATGTCAATCCTATTGCTTAATCGATCAAACTCGGACAGTTCATCGGTGATGGCACGCCGAACAGGGCATCGAAATAATTAGATAAAGAATTGAAAACACTAGTTTGGGTGTAGTGTCTGTAGTCCGAGGTAGTTATCAGAAAGATACGAAAATTTGGACTCTTTCACGCTATTTATATCTTACATCCAAAAGAAGTTTTCAGAAATAATACTAATAATCGAAACACATGATGACGTGTTTTGAAAACGTTTACAGCGATGGAAATTCAGAAATCATCAATCCTGTCTTGTCATTCGTCGTAATCGGCAATAAGAAGGAAAGATAATGCTTTTGAGTTGAATCTTTACTCTTTGCTAATTAATTACGAGTGCCATTCGAATGATATGACAACGCTCATGGTATAAGTTGAATCTTAATATGTAACCTCTCGAATGAAACGTTTATTGAATAGTAAATAGTTCGAGAAAGAAATAATCAGACACTGACAAGAAGCCATCGTAACCTAGTTTAATTTCGTTTTAATATTATGACATCTAGAGAAAGGTGTGATGAATAGAATCATTCGTTTTGTTTTCGGTTCCTGCTAAAAAACAAAGTCTACAATCGATTTTAGCATTTTGTAGTCTCCGTCCACATCATAAACTTAAAAAAGCGTCATTGAATTTGAGTCTCGAGCTAGACTAGAAAAAAGTAGTTAGATTCTCGTAGAATCATTGGTTCTGATAGCGGGTTCTTCCTTTCTTTATTTGTTTTTAGATTATTAGAACAAGTATTGTGTACAATTGTTCGATTGCTATCGTCGATGAAGCTGCTGTATTTGAACGAAAATGAAGAATATTTCCCCCATCGGCTACAATGTGATGTGTAGTACTGTTCGTGAACAACTTGGAAAACTCAAATATTTGTTCACTATCTAGTATTAAATGTAGCTCATATTAGAAGATCAGTTTGACTGCGACTTTCCGTCCCTTGATCGGTTATAAGCGTGCGGGTTATGATGACTTTTATTGAATCTGCATAATTTATGTTGTCAGTGATATTTTGTCTGAGAGCTCATGTGGCACAAAGCAAACTATAGTGATCTATCTAAGATTATTCTATGACCCATGGGTCCGATGTTCGATTACAGTATCTTGTCGATGTGCGTGTCAAATATCTTAAGCGTCCAGTAAAAGCGTCTGATCCACAAGAAAATAATAAGCTATCGATAATTGGACTGAACAACTAGCTCATTGGTCTTAGTTTATAATGGAAAAAAAAACGAATCGACTTATCAAACTATCGGCTCCTACAGATTTAATCTCAATCGAAGAAAAGGCTTTGTCTTGTGGCAATAGTGTTAATACCAAGTCACGTTGGCCGATGTGAAAACGTCATTGTCATATCTTACCGAAGAACATGGCAGTGAGTAAATCCTTATGGAAATCTTCTTTTTGTTTTCCCGATAAACGTATAATGTTATGTTCGGGTCTTTGATATTCTTCGAGTGAGAACTCTGGTATTGAAATTAAATGTTCATTCTTTTCTAAATCTGACAGAGTCACTGATCCAGCTGATTTTGTTAGAAGTACTCTAAAATAAAGCGCATGTAGAGATAAATTAAAGAAAGCATTTTCCAACACACGATGTAGCCGGTCTTGAAACAGCAGATGACGTTTCCCACAATGAAGACTTCTCTGTTATTTCAGTGATATACGTTTTACTTGAACTGATACGTGAATAGAGTTGCGTTCGATCTTGAAAACTTCCAATACGAGTATCAGCCGATGACAGATTAGCTTGGTTTTGTTTAAATTCAAAATATAGTTCAATTTCTGTCGAAAAACAAATTGAAAACTAATTTTTGTTTGCAAATGAAACTAAATTTCTTCATACCTCGATTTGCTTTCTCTAAGTTATGATTTGTTAATTTAATAATTAAATCATTCGATAGAGATACATCATCTTCCGGGTTATTAATAAATAGAACGAATGTACTGTCGAGTTGATTACTTAAAGTAAGACCATTTAAAAGTGAATTTTGATCGGCTGCAAATGAGAATTCTTGTTTTAATAGATAATCATTGATTTCTAAATAGAAATGTCGTCATTTCGTTATCATCAACAAGAAAAATAAATAAATGAAAACCTTTTTGATTTGCGACGATGTCCAATGGATTAAAATTAGCTCGAGTAGGTAAGGTTTTTTCTAAAATATTTGTCTTCCAGTTAATTAATAATTTTAGACGTTGATCAACATTGAATTGTGACAAATAGGAGAAGTAAAGAGCGGTTAAAAGCGCATCAGCCGTAACTGTTATTCTATTTGACCTTCCTTGCTCAACTTGTTCATGCCAATGTCGAATATCATCATCGATTAATGTGAGCATCGCTTGAGTTTTATCGATTGTCGATTGAAAACTATTTTGTCGTTTCTTCTTCGATTGTAACTCGTTTGTTTGTACACGACGTTCGTTGATTAACTCAGATAGATCTACTCTTAATTTTTCGGCTCGGATACGCTTTTCTCCAAGAATATGTTGACGCTACGAAAAGGAAATCATTAAGAAATACAGATTTCTATTTTATTCAGTAATGCTCAAGTCAAATATAAGAGAATTCAAAGGCAAGCATCTTTGTCCATTGACAACTTTGTTGAAATACATCGAAATAGGAATATGTTTTTGTGACCAAGCAAAACCGTATGTTGAACAAATATTCGGCCAAACATTCTTAGCGAAAGTTCTTCGATTGAAGAATTCTCATAAACTCTTCGGAACATAGATGATCCTCATAAGTTAATGCATTTTTTGCTAATCACGAACTTTAATTGGCGCCCTTCATTTCCAAGCAGACAAAAATTATCAAAAACGTGCGTATATCCATAGAAGGAGAGAAAAATGGGCGTTCTTTTTTAATTACACTCGGGAACTGCGATTATGTGCGAAACATGCCCATATTTCGGCGCTTGCAGTTCCGTTTTTATGTGTTCCAACGCATTTTCGATAACTTCTGTCTGCTTTAATCCAAATATGACTAGATTTTTGAGAGTTCGAGTCGGACGTCTTGAGGTATAGAAAACCATGGAGATATATGAGATAACACAACTAGCCCATAGGAAAATTTTTTTACGCTGGAATACAATTGAAAACTCGCCTTCTTCTATTTGGGAAGGAGTTTATATCGTATAAACTAGACTAGTCAATAACAGTAAAACGAATAGCTATGAAAAATTATGAAAAGAGTGAGGATCTAAAACTTCCACTGAAAACTTGTACTAATTAACGACTGATCCAAAAGTCTCCGCAGCACTGTCGAGTCTGATTATGAGAGCTCACGCCACCTTCTATAATAGTAGTTCTCGTACTATTAGATACAACAAAATCTGCAAATACGTACGAAAGAATCCTGAAAATAAGTATAAAAGTGGAATTAATTCAGTAAAACGTTCTGAATCACAAAAGGAGGGCGGAAAGAAAAAAAGGAAATTCTTCGATCATATTCGAATCTGTAAGAGTCGAACTTTTTACGGCAATCCCTTGTAGAAACTTCATTACACTTCATAACATTTTTATGTGTAAAAAACTATGTTATTGTCTTTCGCTATCGGATTATAAAGCTTCTGCTAAGTTGAAAATTGCGCAAGACAATCACTACGTAACACCTTTAGATGATCATAAACGGAAGTGCATGCGCCGTAGAACGTCGCCGGTCATTTTTCATACGATTGTCGAATTCTATCATGAAAATTGGCAGATTAATGGCTGTCGTTGTGTGCCTACAAGAATGCAACGCTATTGAGTTCTATTTCACAACAACTGATCGCATAAAAATCATACTATTTGATCGAAGTAAGAACTAGACGGTGAAACAAAAAAAAATCTTTCCGATTTATCGTGCAATTTCAAATTTGGTTGTAATAAAACAGCATCGTACAAGACAAGATCTCGACATGGCCAATAGTTGTTCAATCAAAATCATGCGTATCGTGAAAATTCTTATCCTGTATTAACTCTCTCAGCAGTCATAGCTTAATCAATACACAACATTTCTTTCATACTTTCTATTTATTATGATCATTCTGTATTGTTGATATTTTCATCAGAACATTTTTAAAAATCTTTAAACTCATATGGAATCTATGCCCGTACTTCTCCATCGGAATAGTGAAGAAATAGTTCGGTCATCGCTGTGAGTGGGGTTTGGTGCGAATCAGAATACCATTTAGACTGTTGCCCAATCAACCTTTGATATATCACTAGGAGCCTGATCTTACTCGATTTCAACATGCAAAGTTGAAGGACTTTGCGAATCGACAGAGAGAATAACTCAACGTTTTCTTTTTTTTAATTGCATTGGTGTTCTAGAGATTCGTCAAACTTATTGTCTGAGTGAGCTGATTCAAGTAATAACTCTTTTATACTTGAATATTTCGAAGTCTCTACCACGTCATAGAGAAAACTATACTTTGATCTCAAATTCAATTTACTCAATCAATCCAAAGATTATAAAACTTGAGAAAAGAATTCTTTACTAATTACGATTGACTTGAAAGAGCTGACAAAATCAGAATGAGCCGAACTGTTCGCTTATTATTACTGATGTGCCGTTTTTCTAAGGTCATATTTTAAGTCACCTATTGTGATGTAATTCAACAAAACCGTTAACATTTCATTTTAAATGTTGACTTGAAATTCGGGATAGATAGAAGCCTGGATGAAAATAGCATTGCCGAGGGGTTCCTCTGCTAATTTCAAAATAGGAAAATAATTAGAAGATCGGAAAATATGATAACTAAACTAAGACGTCATAATGTAGTATTTGGGCATTGGAAAAAACTACGAATAAGATGATTTGAACGAGAAACAGTTATTTTCCCGAAACAACCTATTTTTCAAGGGAATTCTAATTGTACCTTGTTGTAAAGTTCTTGATAGGCTTTAACTTGTTCAAGTTTTGTCTTTTGTGAACGTGCAATCTTTGCATATTCATAAACAGCAAGAATCCATGCACAAAGACTTGATGCTGCTTTAGAAGACGCTGCAACAAACGACGGCTGAAATGTATCGAATTGAACAATTTTTGTTAACATATTAAAAACATCATCGGGAATATTGTCCTTCTCATAGTAGACTAAATCATCAAAAAAATTTTCTTTCACCATTAAAATTTTCGCTTCTGACCATCTAAAAAAACACGGCATAAAGAAAAACGAAATTGAAAATCGACTTTGAAAATGCAATACTCAGGTTTCCGTTGAAACATAATACATATGGTATTCATAACAGCTAGTACAGGTTGTGGTGGTTGTCGAAATGTTCGAATTTCATCATAATCAGCCTTGTTTAACATTTTTAATGCATATAACGCATTTTCATATTGAGGCTTTGCTTTTTCAACATCTGCCTGAGCATCTTGGCGAAGTCGATCCAGAGCGGCCCCCATTTCATTTATAAGTTTTTCTTCTTCACGGCAATCCTCCATGGCCTAGTTTGTGATTTTTTATTTTATTCGAAATTTTCAATTTTAGTTTACAAGAAAAAAGTGCTTACCGTCGTGAAATTTTTCTTTTTTATGGCAAAATCTGAATCTAATTTGGCTAAATTTTCTTGTAAGCCATCGATTTCATTTTGAAGTTGCATACACAAACGCTTATTCATGTCAATAATACGTTCAGATTTATTGCTACGATTTAGCATCGATTCACAACGGGAAAGACGAATCTTCAATAGCGAATTTATTAATGTCATTAAGAAAAGAGCAATACGTTTATCTTACGTCTTCTTTTTGTTGAATAAGAGAATAAAATTTGAAGAAAAATTCAATAACTTTTCGAACACTTCTCAATGTAAATAGTTTATATTGATCCATTGATAAATATATGTCCGCCAAGGCTTGACAAATTGAATCAATGGTCGATGGTGATTCGATCGAATATGAAACATCCTAAAGTAAGGTGATTTCGTTAGTATTAGATGCTGAACTTTATTTGAATAAAATTGTTTTCTCCCATTTCAATAGCAGCTGAACTCTCTTTCGACGAGTTACCAAGATTTCGATCAGCATCTAAATTTATCTCATTGAGTGACAAAACAATTCTCGTTGTCTTAAAACGATTGCTCGATACTACCATGCAGGCAGAGTAGGATGAGTCATTGTTTAATAATATTCCGAACTCAGTTGAATGAATCCAATATCGGATTCGGTCATATTGTATCGTACCCGATCGAATTTCGGTGGACGGATCTATAAATGGATCTGACGGATGAATTCTATCTTATTAGTTTGGTCTTACATGATTGGTACTTGACGACATGACTACAGGTGTGTTAAAAGGTCTTCGTGTGATTCCGTTCACTTTCAACAATAGGAATTTAAAGGTCATTCCGTCTTTCGGATTCGAATAGGATTTCGGTTGATTCTATAAAAATCCTATACATTCCCACTATCAGAATGATTTTCTCGGAGAGTGCTTCAAGTCGAATGATGTACTTTTGTTTTAGATTTCTTGTGACACGACTATACCTTGTTTTAAGTTCGATGTATGAATTTCGATAAAAGAAACACTACGATGGGGTTATTAAAAGCAGAAAAAATAGAACACCAACCTCAATCAGAATCGAGTGCAGAAGAAAACAATTCTATTGTCCAACAGGTATTCGAATGCAAGAAGGCAGTAGGCTTAGGCAGGCAAGAATTGTTCTGTACTCATCATGAGTATCTGCTGGGATATAAAAAATTTCTTTGTTTCACAGTGACATGTTTGTTAGAATTTATACGATTGGTGCAACATGTATCAGATTTATTGATATGATCAGAATATACTGTTGCGTATTTTTTTTTCTTGATGTTTGTACTAGTCAGCATAAAAACAGAACGAAAGGTATTTTCGGACTGGTAGCAAAAACCGATTTAACACTACTCTGATCATTAATAAGAAAATATATATATTTATATTGAATAAATCTTACAATTTTATTGGTCATCCAATGTTTTATAATTGTCAAAATGTCATCGTGTGTCCAGTTTTTATATTCGTCAACATAACACGAAGATAGTAGGCCAACGTGCCGAGATTCTACAAGTGCATAAAATAAATGATCTTCACCAAGAGAGAGACAAATGAGAGAAGCTATGATTCTTACGTTGGCTATTTTCAAGTATGACTAAGTGAAGTCGTTTTTTAATTCTTGCGTAAAATGTTTTCAAAACTGCATTTGTTTTCAGAACTCGGCGAGTTGTTGGCAGATTTGGTGAGAGTGCAGCAGCAATGCGAATAAGTTCTTCGTTTGAGTAGAGACCTGGATAAGTACCCTCACGTGTAAATATATATAATTGTTTGATCATTTGATCGGAAAGAAAGTATTCTCGCACAAGTACGACAACACCTTTCTGTTTCAATCCAGCCAGAAGACAAGTTGATCGAAGGCATTGTCGAACAG
This sequence comes from Rotaria macrura, assembly GCA_900239685.1. Classification (NCBI taxonomy): domain Eukaryota; kingdom Metazoa; phylum Rotifera; class Eurotatoria; order Philodinida; family Philodinidae; genus Rotaria; species Rotaria macrura. The sequence continues at coordinate 12,262 of OENT01000253.1, read as the reverse complement.
ATTCATTTTCATCCATTAACGGTACAGAAGAATGTGCATCGAAAAATTGTTGCCGAGCTATGTAAGCAGATAATTGAACTAAATCTTGACGACCTAATCCGACTTGTTTCGTACGTAATAGTGCATGACCATTATTTTGTAGACAAAAAACTCGCACAAGATTTGTGATATGACGACATGCTCGAGGTATAAATGATAGGTCCGTATGTGTTGATTTATTCATTCGCGATTGGCACGACTGAAGTGCTCTACTCATTTGCTTATCGTCAGATTCTTGATATTGATTTGAAAACGATTCTCGATCACCAATATGATCGCCATGCATCGGAAGAATTTGTTTTGAAAAGTAAGTTAAGTCTGTCAGTTTATCGATAATATAATCAGAATTCGTTAATTTCGAAGGATCTTTTATTTTTGGTAGACCGATTAATTTTCCAAATGAAACAATAGGTCCGTCCAATGAAGCCAATGCTGATCGATCACTAACAAGACCTAACTTAAATTTAACTTGCTTCTTTCCAAACGAAGTCGGAACTGATGTTGATGGTGGTGCAGATTGATGTTCATTTTGAGAACTAATATTTGTTTCGCCTTCATTCGTTGAAACAATATGAAATTCTAATTCAGTGCAAAAGTTGGCAATGATTGTTTTATAAAGGAAATCTTGAAATAAGAAACGGTCTAGAGAAAAAAAAACAAAAGTTCTAAGTCGATAAGTAATAAATGAAGAATCTACCGCTCGCCGTTGTTAATCGATCAAGTATAGTTCTTGACAGTTCGTGGCATAACAATCGAACAACAGTTGTCACTTGTTCGTCTTGTTGTCTCTTTTTATTGAATTTCATTGCCATTTTAGTTGATTCTTTATGAGCTCTTAAACCAGCTCGTTTTACTTTTCCATCCAACAGTAACATACCATTGATAACCGATTCAACATGATGAAGATTCCATTTAAATTTACTTAAATGATGTCTTAAGAAGTCGAATGTTTCCTCCAGCGTTAAAAGACAAGCATGAGCTAATTCGATTGGATGGCTGATGGCATCAACAGGAAACTCTTCCAGCCAATCTCGAATCGATATTGAGTAAATCGAACCGATTAGTGTTGATATAGATTGATGAATGACAAATGGAACAAAGTGTCGAGAAAAACGTGCAGGATATGAATAAAATGATTGACCTGTCAGAACAATATTCAAATCCTTGTGTTTCGATGAAGAATATTCATCGATCCATGAGCGAATCAATTCCATGTCATCCTGTTTCACATCTTCGATCCAGACAACAAACTTTGCTCCTCGAATTGATTTCCCATGAGTTAAAATAGGTGCATTATATTTAAACAGTTCATCGTGCAATAACGATCGTCGTTCACCGGGTGAAATCAGTCGAAGGTGAGGAACATTAGTTAATAAACGTTTCATTAATGTTGTCTTGCCAAAACCCGACTCATAACTATAAATACCTATTGAAAAATTGCTTGCGACAAGCATTGACATTAAACGCGTGGCACCCTCGAATTCAGGTATAGAATCATAAGTTATATTGTGAACTTTTAACCATGATCGAACAAGAACAAAACGAGCTGATGACGACGATGTGCTCATATCTGGATACAAATCTGTTAATTTACAATTCATCGGAGGAAAATCATAAGATTTTAAAAGTTGTCGAACAAATGAAGTGACTTGTTCTTCGTACCTAAATAGAATTCACCGACTTGAGACAAAACGAAACGAGATTTTAAAATAAAATTTATACTTGAAATGAATTGGATGAACATAGGCCCATATAAAACAATAAGCAAATATATAATGCAATGCGTGATGATGATGTTGAACATCGATTAAATGTTGTTCGATAAATGCCGAAAGTATTTTAGTAAACGAATCCGTAAAATTATTCACATGTGTATCACAAATGTGTTCCTGTTCAATATATTCTATATAAGGTTCAATAACATCATTGACAAAATCGCTAATCGATGATAATCTTTGAAGAGAAGAGAAAAGAAACGGAAACATTCATCTAACGCATTCCTATTTCGTAAGTCTTACGTTGAGTCTAATAAATGAAGTTTTATCTCAAGATTACGTGCAGCTGTTTGAATTAGCTTCATTCGAGATTGAAATTTATCGAGATTTAAAACAAACATTTTACCAAATATCGCACAAGTATCGGATAATTCATTGGGTACTTTATCACATTCAATTATGAGCTTTATCGAACCTTTTCAAAACCAAATTAGAAAACGTCGAAGTGTTTGTTAAATTATTTTCTTACCATCGTGACGAGCTAATGACGAAAGAAACTCGTTGTACAGATATTGAATTTTATTTGATGTTAACCAATTGGCATGAGAATCAATATCAAGAATAATCCAATATTGATCCGATGTCTAAATAAAATAATAAGATTTTATCTAAAAATAAAACCTGACCACAATTACCACATCGGTAGCAATCGTTGTTGCGTAACATCGTTTCCATTGCTCCATGAAACTATTCTTCACTTGAGAAAACTTCGAGGAAACAAAACAAAGAAATTCATTTTTTGTTTAGTGTTGAAAAATATCGGGTAAATAATTGGATTCTTACTTCATCCTCATCGTACGAGTTCGGAAAGACTTTGTTTATGATGACTAACTTTTGCTGTTGATCATCATTGGCATCAGACTTGAAAAGAAAGTGGAGCGATGGAAAAAAAATAAAGAAGCAAATACTCTTTTCTATTTTTCAAGTAAGAAGAAGAAACTAGATGAAGATATCACAGGCATGAACACAGAAATCAATCTATTCTTACACTTTTCTTGTAGGATAAGAAAAAAAGAGTCGAATTAAAAACATTGATTCTTAATAAATCCTAATCATTTCATTTTTTTATTAAATAATATCAAATAGAGATTTTTCGAAAGTTAAAAATAGCTTACATGAAATGTACTCAGTTGTTTGTTGATTGTCCGTTCAGCCAAACGTATTAATCTCGATTTAGCAGTACCACATTGTCCAGTAAGAAATATTAAATCATTATTTTGAATGGCATGCATTAAACGAGAAGCCTGAAGAAAAACACAACAAGAAGAAGTATTTGTCTGTTTTTAGTGACAACTTGACAATTTACTTGGTTAAATATTTCGTCGTCATCGAATTGAATTTTATCATCATTTGCTTCTTGTTTTAAAAACTCGACGAAACCAAGTTCATCATTTATTGAATTGGATTCATTTGGCTTTTCATTAAAGAAAAACTTCTCAAGTACTTTCGGAATATTTGAATCATACAATTGATATCGTTTAAGTGTAACGACAGTTGCTTCTTTTATGCTCATATTCATGGACTGCTCAACTATTGATTGTAAAAGGATATACGGCGAATAGAACGTTTTCATTTCATCATACTAAACAGATCGATTCGACAAACTGAGAAACTCAATTGAATAAAGACTTACAAGCAGTCGTAAAGAGTCAAGTAAATCAACGAGATTATCTGCTGTTTCACGACAGTCAACTTGTGAATCTATTGTAAACAAACCATTTTTATAAAGCAATGATTCGGCTATTCGCTTCAAATCTGGACGCGACAAAGATATTGTACGGCACTCAAACTATTTTTCATGAAAAGATTTTATGTTTCTTAAATTCTTATTTTGTTTGCAAAGAGAAGAAGAATTTTTACTTTGATTGTTGACGATAATGGTCTATAATGATCATCTAATGTCGCAAATACTCCGTATGTTAATGGATACGCGAGAATTTCTTGATTATTGGTCAGTATTGTATTATAATCATTGAAACCTTTTCTTGTCATTGGATATTCATTTGAACGAATTTTACTCTAAAATTAAAATAGATTCGTACGGAATTTTTCGTTCATCTCGAAGTGACTTTTTTGTTCGTTAATACTCGATATTTGACCAACGGAGTAGAGAAATGATTCAAATCTGATTGTGATTTAAATCGTTTAAGAGATCGACAAGCATTGTTTGATTGTCTTTGACGTTCTTCGAATTGAACACGAATATGACGCATAGCTGATGCCAACAATGATAAACAGTCTAGAAAATGATTTAGATTTATTTTACTGTAACCAATCGTTTTCGGGTAACAGAAAAATTTTCAGAGCAATTGTAATACAGTTTCATTCTAATTAATCTATGAACGAGAAAGAAATACGATCATTTTTTTGAATATCGGTTTCAAAGCAGACGAACAAGAAACCGTTTGAATCATTTTCAGATCGATCGGTCAGCAAATTCAGGAGTTTTATTAATCCGCTACTTACGAATAACAACGACTACATGACAAATGCTTCTTCGATCGTATTTAACAGAACCCTTTTCGATTGAGAACGCCGCTGACTGCTAATGTGAAGACAATAATTCACATCTACACTGACATCCGATCTTTCATTATGAATGAATCGACTTTCTTAGAGAATTACTCTGTATCTGTCATCTATCTCTTATGGTAATTAGTCTTTTTATTTCATGAATCTTTGTTTTCAGTAGAGAGTCACTTGACAGTAAGTTCTTCTATTACGAAGCTGTAATGATTTTGTCTAAAAAAAATCCCTTTTTGTCTTTCATTTCAATGACTTTAGCTATGTATTGGTTTGATTCTGTGTTCTTCTGAGAATTTCAAATGACGCAAAAGCTCTACTATACGTATAAATGGATACTAAGTCGAGTAAAAAACATAGTTTACCTAGAGAAAGTTGCTGAATATCTTTGAATAAACACCAACTATTTGCCGCAATCAAGCCTTGATGAAAATTTTCTATTTGATCAACTTGTGTCAACGAATTACATAATAAACTAAAACAGTTTGTTCCGCACAACTAAATATATTTATTTGATTTTAGATGGTTAAAACTTTTATTTTTTGAGGAAAAAATTAAACCTGTGCTAGAGTTTGTATAACCGTCGATCGTCCATGTTGGGGAGGAGCATGAACAACACCAATTCTAAATGTACAAATAGCTTGACTCAATTCAAATAATGTTCGTTCCATCATAGGCGAAATAATAAACGTTGATGATCGTTCTATATAAAAATATTTCAAAACAGTATAATTTCAATTTAGACTATCGAAGGTGACAGGAAAAATGAAATTCATACCGATAAATTCAAAATTATAAGGAATTCTATTAGAAAATTGAACAAAATCAATTTTATTATTTGTTCGAGAATTCCGATCAATGTCGTATTTGATTAAAGACAACCATTCATAGCTATTCAATGTTAAATGATTTTCAGCATCGACAAATCCTTTGAAGGAACAACACAGGAAAATAAATCGAGAAGAACGATTAAAATGAACATTACTTGATAAGACATCTCGAAAGTACAATTTCTGAATAATTAAACTGCTTTGTTGTTTCGTTCGCTTGGAAATTAACTCATTTATTTGATCTTCGATTTTAAATCTAAATGTTGGTTATCAACTTAGAATTCACTCAACAAGATAAATTCTGAAGAAAAACAAACTTTAAACTTCGAATAAATAACTTCGATTTTAACTCGATTTGTTTCTTCAGCTTGAGACCAAATAGAATATGTTCAGCAAGTAAGATAATTTGTAATGGGTATTCAGCTTGTTTCTTGGAACTTGTTGAAGATTCAAGGCCAAGAATTTCTGTTAAATCTTCGCTGCTTCTGTTGTCAAGGCATTCAAAGATTGATTTCGACAAAGAATGTTTCATTAACTTATTTAACGATTCAAACCATTTCGTTAAACTTTGGCTACTGATTATATGAGTACTTAAGCCAATTGAATCCATTTTTGGTAATGCTAATTTTAATTTCGATACTAATTTCAATTGTTCACCGTCTCTGTTTGATATTGACAAGCCTTGTAATCGATAAGCTAAAAACGAGAAAAATCAATAATCAGTAAGTCGTTTAATTAACACGAGTAGAATCTCTAGATGAAACTAGAACTGGTCTCAATTGTATTCCCTTCAATATTTCATATTGAACAGACATGAACCATGTACATTTAAGCTGCAGTCAACGAATTAAACGAAATGTCGAATATTCAAAACACGAAAGAAGAGAAATCTATGAAAATAATGCACATGAATATAATCACTGAGAAGATTGGTCAATTTATATTGAAACAATATGAAAGTACTCTAATTCATTTTGAATTTAAAAAGATACTTTATCTAGTAAAGGAATTCGTTAACTTCTCATTTTTCACGTAGCACTACTCACTTTCAAACATCTTTCGAAATGCTTCCACTCACTTTATTTGAAAACGGAAAAATCCTTTCGAAACGTTTTAATTACATTCAATTTTTTACCAATTCTCCTATTTATAATTTACAACCGGCAAGTTTATGCGTTTTTAAGAAATTGGTTAAATTTCATCAACAACATAGAGGAGATAAAATGAATGCATTCGAATAGTCCTACACAGAACTATCACTATTGTACTCGAGCTGCATCTACCAGATCGTAACTAATGACACTTGATGAGAATTCACTAGATACGCGCATTCATTTCGTTGTACAGATTTAGAATCAAACAAAAACTAGTCGACCGATCATAGTTTACTGCATCATAGAAAACAAGATTATGACGGTTTCGTCAATGCTATGGAATGTTTGAATCGTTTATTAATTTCAACTTTTACGAATAAGAAACCAGACCTACTGCTTTACTATTTTGTTTTCTTAATCTATCCTTTTAATTTCTATTTGACTGTAAAATAGTATAATTTCATATGATTAGGTGTCCTTCTTGGTAATTAAAACTTTCGGAAACACTTTGCAACAGTTGTTCTTATCGATATGTTTCCTTTCAATGACGCTAAAAGCCTTCGATGTCGTAAGACGATTCAGCGATGAACATATTTCGTGCTCGTTCAAAGTTGCACATTTTTATATAATAAATGTTGATTGATAAAGGATGATAATCCGTATCTTCGGCGGCAATATCCCTCGATAGAGAAGCTCTATACTCTATCACAGATCACGACGAATATTTCAATTGATTGAATATCTGACAAATCTATGTGAATCTATCATTACGGTGATGCTTCACAAGTTGACTAGATTTGGAAGTAAACTTTTGACCGTTGGACTCAAATCTTTACTAAAACAGAAGTATTTCATATGGATTTCGAAACGTACGATTTTGTTTTGTCTTTCTTCTGATATTCTATCTAATAGAGCCTCATCAACTTGAGGTAGTTCAAGATTAAACTCACACTGGAATCCAACTCTAAGTTAACTTCAAAAACTTGCAGACAAACTCCTAAGGTTTCGACTGGTTGCAATGCCTGATATCCAGTCATGTTTAATATGTGGGTGTGGGTGTTTATTTCGGTTTTAGCGTGCCGTTGTAAGTGTATATGAATGTAATACCATTTCCTTACCGACGCCAACACCCGCACCCTGCACCCTACTCATGTTCTATTATTTTTTGCTAACAGGAAAAGACATTTCGTCTCTAATCAAGAATGAGCACGAATTAAATAAACTGGCATTTGCTTACCGTAGACATCGACAGCAGCTGAATTCATGACTTGATTTGGTGTTGATCCAACGCTTTGATCAGGCAATTGAAAGTGAATATTATGAATACCTTTAAACAATTCTCTAACGTATGGTACATAACACCTCGGATCAAGGCCAGATGATATCAAATTAACAAGATCATCGTTTGCTAAGAAATAGAATCGACCGAATTTAGATCGATATTGTTCATGTAAATAAAAATCAAGTTCAGTGACTAACTCATCCTGGAATATAAAAATAATACGATGGGAATCAAGACGAGAGAAAAACAAGGTCGAAACTAACAAAAACATTGAGCCAATTTCTAAAATGTGTTCGATTCATTTCGACTTTAGCTAAACCGGCTACAGATGGATTTTGAAAGGCTAATTTTTGGAAGTTCTACGAGAAAACAAAAGAAAGAATCATATAATAGAATATCAACTGTGATCAAATGAGTTTTGGGAATATCAATTAATTACTCTAAAGCTTTCATCGATTTCAGTAAATTTAACATAAATTGGTTTTAAATAAGCTTGATCATCATGTGTAAGATTTAAATTTACTAAGGCACTTCTTAAAAAAATCCATCGATTTTGTGTTTCCAACCAGAGCTGCGTCAATTCTTTAACATTGTCGAATAGCCTATAATATTGTTGAAATTGTTCACGACGAGTATCGATGCTACTGTGAAACGGTTCGTTACTGTACAATAACAATAAACGATCCTAAAATGAAATTCATTTATAGGAATTTACTTTCGTTCGAAAATTACTTTGATCAAACCTCAATCAATCGAAGAATTTCTTGAGAATTAATCATAATATAGGTTTCCTCAACAGTTTCGTTCGATGATTCAGTAAATGAAACAACATCTGTCGGCGTTTTACGAGCTGTTGGCGTACGTGAACGTAATTCACGATATCGACTTAAGCGTTGACGGTAGGATGACGTTATACGATTGCGAACTAAAATTTTTAAATAATGACAAAATCAGACCCAATTTTTCTAATTCGACATTTCCCACGAGCGTGAACGACTTATTCCTTATAAAAAAGAAAGCCGAGCAATGTTGGCTCAAATGCGACGGTCACTATGTTGTTTCAAAAATATCTGACAGTTTTCACAAAAGGTCTTAGTACAATCTATGTAGGATTAAAACATGAAACAGGACAACGTTATGTCAACGGTATAAGAATGGTCAACTATAAATCAATTTATCTACGAGGGATTGCATCTTTGTATAACTTGTACAATATAATATAATATATGATAATAGAAATCTAATTGCGCTGAGACATGGATGTATGAAGTATTTTATGAAGCGAATATTAGGGACAGTCCTCAAACACGATGAACCTACTTGTTGTACCAATTAGCAACTTTCTTACTGTAATTATGTTATAGCCTATGAATTCTTATCTACCACGAGTACATGTCGATGGTGAAATATGTATATGTACTGAGTGTTGAAAAAAAGAAGTAATAACTGCAGTTGTATTCGACTTTAGTACTGACTTTTTGTCTGATGACTGAGCATACTTCTCAACATCCGAGATGATAGATAGATGCTGTTAAAGTGTCTACGATGACTACGTACACAGGGAATGGCCAAAGATCTCCATCTATTATGCTTCAATACTTATTATTTTGAACTGCATTTTTAAATATGCCTAGACCGTCTCTAGTTCATATAAAGAGTAAAAAGTAACACTCGCTTATCTTGCTACGCAGATATATCAGGATTTGCGCTTCTGAGCAACGTAACTTCAGTTAAACAAGCGTATTCATTTGTTCTTCATCAACTTGAAGTTTCAAGAAACACCTTTTGTTAGAAGCTGTTTCAAATCGATAAGACTTCCTCGTTGTAGAGACATCCACTTGAAGTCAATTGCGAGGCTGTGATAAGCCACAGATTCTGTGACATCCCGACTCTTTTATTAGGAAACACGTTACAGTGGGTTGTCTGGCTCCCTTGGAAGAAGCCCTCGTGTAGAGCTAAAGGTTCTTCAGAACAGCCTGAAATTGAAATTCATACTCCGAAGTACGTCAAAATCGAGTTGTGCAAATATCGTTCTTAGACTTAATCTTTCAACGAGGAAGCGACGTAAAAGAAAAATGTCCTGTTTAATAATCGATGACACCAGAAGTTCATTGAGAAACTTGTTTTTCATTGTTTTGAAACTCCAAACTTCCTTTATTTTCTGAAATCTTTCAATAAATGGTTACTCCAATGGTACATAGAACTTATTCGTAATCTATCATCACTTAGAGTGTATTCATTTTCCCTTTAACTGTCAAAGAAAGAGATCATCTAAATAAAATATCGATTCTATTGAATTCACCTGTATTTATTTTAATCGGTGGCCTATATCTTGCCATTCGATAATGAAGTTCGCTTAGCCATGATTGCATATGCGTTAATTTATCTTTGAGCTTTTGCTCTCGCGTTGCTTGTTTATGTATTTGTGTAAAAACGTCTTGATTTTCAATTTGAAGAATTTTTAGATCGATTAAATCTTGAATTCGGTAATTATGTTGAGCATCATACTCGTGACCATTTGCACGAAAAAGAACCTTCCATTGTTCTGCCTGTGATAGTTAAGAAGACGACATTTTTTCCCGAATATTCATCAATTATACAAGACAAAGAAACTTACAGTCATCGCGTCGCTTAATAATTTTTTGAGTAATTCAAGATTTTGCTCAAAATCTTGTAATATTTTAATCCAATGAGCAACAATCGGATCATGCTCTGATAGTTTCTCTTTGAAATCCTCGGCGATTTTAATCCAACATTCGATCTTTTCTTGTGCTCGACGAATATTAAACTAGAAATAATCATAATCTCTAATAAATAAAAAAGCAAACAAGAGACAAACAGAACGTCAAATTTATAGTTAAATTTTTTTCTTCCACTGTAAAACATATCTGATTAACATCTACATCAGCATAAAGAGTGTTCAAATGTGAGTGTTGTTTATTTATGTAGGGACATAACAGTTGAGTCAAACTCTATGGCAAATGCTACTAAGGGTCGAATAAATCCAATGATGAACCATGCTGCCGCTCTTAAGGTATGCTGAGCCGTAGCTGAAACTAACCCCCGTTGACAGCTTTAAAAGGGTTAAAGCCGAAACAGGTCTGTCGAAATGGACTTAATTTTAAGACATGTGCAATATTCGATTTCTCCTGGGCTAACGATTTCGTTTGAAGAACAAAATTTTGATCAATCAACTAAACATAGTGGCGAAACCACCATCCAATGTCTATTGCTGACACGAAGAAAATTGGAATTGATATATGAGTGATACGATCACTTTCAATGTCACTGACTAAGTATCAAAGATAGTCGATGATTGAACAAAGTCAGGTATTGCTTGGAAGGAAAATTCTTCTCAAGAGAGAATATTCCGCAAATCTTTTCAATGATGAATATTCAATTTTCGAATCTTTCCTATTTCTGTCCGAAAGAAAAACAAAGTTCGAATTCTCAAGTATTCAACGATTCTTTACAAAATCTCCCTGGTGCCTGAAAAGAGAATTATTGGCCATATGAGTATCCGAATGAAATAGATCACAAGGAGTGCTGTCTTTAAATGAAACATATTTTGCATAGAATTTCAGATCATAGAGCACTGGAAAAATAGTAGGCATCTTATTTTGAAGAGCAAAAAAAATTCTCTTCAGTCATCATGTCTCAAAATAAATCTATCTTTCACTGCGCCCTTTTTTGCCGCCATCAACATCAATCACCGAACCGGTAATAGAGACCGATCTCTTCTTACGTATTCGGTTTCGTTTTCATACGACTACACTAGGAAAATGAACAAAGTCTGTTTCGTCTTGTAGATCAATTGATATTCTCCACGATATTGTTGCATATTCGAAAATGCGAACTTCTTTTCTTTCGGACGGAAATAGGAAAGATTCGAAAATTGAATATTCATCATTGAAAAGATTTGCTGAATATTCTCTCTTCAGAAGAATTCTCCTTACAAGAACTACCTGGCTTTGTTCAATCATCTACCATCTTTGACACTTAGTCAGTGACATTGAAAGTGATTTTATCACTCATATATCAATATCGATTTTCTTCATGCCGACAAAATAAAATGACTGAATCCGTCAATGTAGTCGAAGGCCTTCTTCACAATATTGATTTTCATTAAAATGATTTTTGAAACAAACAAACTTCTTTAAGATTTAAGTTTATATTGAGATTTGAGTGGAGTAGGGGCAAACGCTTTCTTCCTTTTGTCATAAAGATATGTTCTTTACGAGTTAGAAAAATCTTGAGAAACAGCTAATAGAAAGTAACTGCCTTTCATGGAAAGCGTTTTATTTTTCTTGACAGAATATCTTGGAGCCACTTTAGTGGATTTTACAACTCATTATGATAATATTCTTTCGGCTGTCATTTTTTTTATAAAAATTGTTTCTATAATCTTTTGGTCTAATAGGCGTAGTGTCAAAGGAGGAAAAAAGCGAGATTTTCTCTTGTTAAAATAGTTTATTCAAGAAAGAGGAAAGTATGCACTCTTGAAGCCTCATCTTTCTCCCCTTGTGCATTTCACTGTGAACAAAGCCTGTCCGTACTAATTAAACGTCAACATCAGTAACCAGCTTAAATAGGTTTCATAAAAAAAGAATTCATTTTTTTAATTTGATCTTGATAGATTTTATTCTTTAGAAAGAGAAGATTTTATTTGGACTTCATACCAAAAATTTAGGCTATGTTGACTTCATCGTTCTAAAAACC